>JAHRHZ010000078.1:19416808-19440094 GCA_024137785.1 Ginglymostoma cirratum | reverse complement strand
TCCTATGATGCTGCTTGACCTGCTGTGTTCATCCAGCCCCATGCTTGTTATCAAGGATGGCAATGTGGTTGACTCTGAACTGCGCTCTGAGCAATTAGGAATGGGCAATAAATGCTGCCTAGCCAACGATGCCCTCATCTTGTGAATGAATAGAGAAAAAAAGGTCATGAACAAGTCTAAGACTATTAAATGCTGCTACTCTTCAGTTGCAGTGTGTGGTTTACTGGTTTTTTTTAAAACAAAAAAAAAATACTGTGCCCAACCAGCCAGTGCTTGCAAATTCAGTACGCAGTGTCCAGTATTTAGATGTAATTCCATGAATGGATGACATTTAGTAAATAATCCTGCACATGCAAATAATTACAACCAATTTAAGGTTTTATTTTTATTCATTCCTCATATGTTAAGCCTTTCATTCCTGGGATCATTCCCGTGAACCTCCTGTGGACTTGCTCTAGGGCCATTACTTTCTTACTTACCTTCCTGAGATATGGGGCCCAAAATTGCTCACAATATACTAAATATGGCTTGACCAGAGCCTAATAAACCTTCAGAAGTACATCCTGCTTTTATTTTCAAGTCCCCTTAAAATAAATGCCAACATTGCATTTGCCTTCCTGACAACTGATTCAACCTGCAAGCGTACCTTAAGAGAATCCTGGACTAGATCTCCCAAGTCCCATTGCACTTCAATTTGGAAAATAGTTTATGGCTCTGTTCTTCTTACCAAAGTGCATGACCTCACTCTTCCTCACATTGCACTCTATCTGCCACTTCTTTGCCCACTCTTCTAACCTGACAAAATCCTTCTGCAGCCTCCCAGCCAACTCAATGCTACCTGTCCCTCCACCTATCTTTGTATCATCTGCAAACTTAGCCAGAATGCCCTCCGTTCCTTCATCTCGATCATTAAAGTGAAAATTTGGAGGAGGGTTTCAGTCTCCAAAGAAACTACCTGATGTGCTGTCTATTTCTGGAATTTTCTATTTTTATTTAAAATAAAGAAAATGATGGAATGTAGGTTTGAATATGCCCTGGTGTGTCAAGCAATCTTTCAGTGGCTTCTCAAAACTATCAAATATGATGTGCTGCTGTATGGTCTAAATAGGAAGTTGCTGTCGAAGACCAGCATCACACTCACTGGCCAAAATATCGAACACTCCCCTGCCCCTGAACCTAGCATCTCACACCTAAAATTGATGTTACATTCCATGAAGCTGTTAATCAGTGGATTGATTGGGAATACAGATGCATTAAATTGCTGAGAAATGCAAGTTGATCAGGTACAAAGCAATGCAAAACATAGGGGAATGTTTAATAAGTCATGAACAATTTAATTGTTCTCTACTACAGTGAAAGAGAGCCTTCGACAACCAAAACCCAGTTTGTTTCTTTTTTTTTTAAATCGGAGATTGGAGGAGGACCAAAGATGGTTGAGCTTGGAGACCTTAATGGGGGCAAATGAGAGCTTTCAGAATAGTGTAGGGTCTGCACTGCAGGGTGGTGGGTGTTTTGGAGGTCAACTAGGCACGTATACTGGCTCAAGCTCGTGTGGAACGAAATTATTACCTACATCCAACAGTCCTCACCTTTACTTCAGCTGTACAATTTCCAAAGGTTCATAGAACATGGCTAACTAGATTTAAATTTGAAAACATGGCATCATATGAATAGGATGATTGCAGCACAGAAACAGACTTATTCGGTCCATCAAACCCAAGCTGATTCTCTGAGCCAACTAGTGAGTCCCACCCTCTTAAAGATGATGAAATGTTTTCCCTTCAGTTGCTCATCTAATTCCCTTTAAAAAATTTTGAATGAATCTGCTACCACTACCCTTTCGGGCAGTGCATTCCTGAGCATTACCATTTACTGTATAAAAACACTTCTCCACCCATCTCCTTTGATTACGTTGCCTGTCCAATCTGCATTAAAACTGGAATTAGACAGATTGGTCTTTGGGTTGGAGCTAGAATTCAGAATTTTAACTTCCCTCTCGACCAAAAGTGGCACATTTTAAGGGGATGAAATAAATCTCTGAATATTCTATTCACCAAAATTATTGACCTAACTCCAGTGATGTTGGAGTGAAATAAATTGCAGCTCTTCGGTTTTGTTCAAGGCCTTTGATGTGAATAATCCTTCTCAGAATTTCTAATCTTCTAATTTGTCAAGGTTTTAGTTTCTTAGTAATTAAGCAAATGAGCAACTATTTCTTACAGATTGAAAACATCAAGATCAAAACATCTCATATAAAGATTGAAGTCCAGGATACGTTTGCAAAATCTATGGTGGTTTGTCTGGACAAGGATTCTAGAAGGATATACAGGGATGTTGTCAGGTTGGTGTACATGTAGTGTAAAAATATTATAGTGCTCAGTTTAAACTAGTTTTAGATATCAAACTATTCACTATAGCAATGGTTAGGTACTATCGCAGAGTCTCAGAATAATTACAGTACAGGAGGTGGCCATTTGGCCCGTTGTCCCTGTGCTGCTTCTATTCCTTAGTACCAATCTTCTGCCTTTTCCCCATATCACTGTTCATCATTACTGTCCAAAATAACCATCCAATTCCCTCTTGAATGCCTCAATTATAAAAATTACAATGAATCCATTTGGATTCATGAGCAAATACTAAATTCTTCAAAAGAACTTTTTTTTTAATTCAAGGCCTACTACAGTGGTCAGTTAGAAACAATTTCAATACCCAAAAGTTGGAAATCAAGCCTTGAGCAATGACTTTCTGATATCCAGTTTTTCACATGGCTTATGGGTAGGGGCTGACAACCACAATTGGCAAGCATTATAATAAGTGATAATCCAGAAACATTGGAGCGTGAAACAATAAGAGAATTTAAACCGAGGCCCTGCCTGCTCTGTCTGGTGAACACACAAGATCCCAAGGCACTATTTCATTTGAAGAGCCAGGATAATTGCTGAGTCAATATTTTTCGTCAACATCGCAAAAAAATTCATCAAACTCACATTGCTGTTTGTGGGAGCTTGCTGTACACCTGTGTCTGAAGTTATATCCATGACTATGCTTCCAAAGCACTTCACTGACAATAGAGTACTTTGGGATGGCAGTGGTTTTAAAAGGTGCTGTTAAATCCAATCTTTTAAAATATGTTTCCCTTTCCCCCACTGTGAATTAGCACTAAATCTGGGGTACTTATCATGCCTTATCAAGGAACACATTTAAATCAGATAAACGTAGAAGAAAATGAATCCGCATTGTCCACGTAAATAATCACCTAGTGGCTTCCTATTTTATTCTCTCTTTATTCTTGTCTTGTTCAGAGTAACATCCCAAGGTAGATAATTTATCTTGATTCAATTTTGTATTTTATTGAGTTTAACCTTTACCCTCCCGATAGGCTTTTTTTTAAATATTGAAAGTTAATTTGACAGTTCCTTTTCTTTTTAAAAAAATAAATAACTAGTCAACTATTTGAATTTAAGAGTTTGAAAAATGTTGTTCATTGATTCTATTTTTTGTTTTAAATAACATAGCATTGAAGTGTCTCCATGTTTGGAACCTGGATACAGCTTCCACAAAATGAGGTCATTGAGATTTGGTCACAGTCAAGCAGAAAATGTTGGATTAACTAAGTACATGCCAAAATCCCTGCTGTTACCGATCAACACCTTTGTAGGTATTCTGTAAGTTGAACTACTTGTTTCAACCTGGGCAACGGGTCACTTTGCCCGAAGAAACCAATCATTTGAAGCTGCTAGAATAGTAGACCAGAGTCACAATTACAAATCCAATTGTTCAGGAATACCTCTTCCGTGTGATGCAATATTTAAAAACAATGGAGCTGCACAATATTATAGACATTTCCTTCAAGCCTGAAAGCCCAAAGGATGGAACATGAACCCACGGAACACCAGATGCACTGGGCAGAGTAGCTTGAAACTGATTGAAAGTTATCTGCAGCAAATCATAAATGAAGGGTTTTGATGATGAAATCGACTTTTATTTTTGTCTGGAAATTATTCTTGACACTATGGGCAGGATCTTGTATTTTGGTTCAGGACCCAGCATTGGGTCAAGTGGGTGCCCAGAGCCTGCACTATGTTAGAAGTATTCGCCCAACAATGTCCAACAGTATCAATTGGTTCATCAGTAGCCAAAGATGCAATTTTGTCTGATTTAGGTACTGTGGGCAGAATCTCAAAGCTGGGTAGACCCTGGGTGGCCCTCCAGTATGGATGGAGTTGCAATGTCCCATTTACAGGTAGGGGAGAGAGAGGGTTAATCCATGATTACATGTCCTATCTCAATGTTTAACAAATGTCAACTTTTAAATAAAAGAATGTCCCTAGCTGCTGGATCATCATTATGGAGGGTGAACTTCTCCACAGGGCACCTTCTGGTGTAGCCGGATGGGCAGGGATCAAGGACATTTGGGAATGTTGGCTCCCTGGCCTGCTCTTAGGAGTTTGCCTCCTCCAGTTAGTGTTTGATACTTGTTCTCCATTGACCTTTTTAACTAGACATATTGGGCAGGTGGTAATTTGAACTGTATGCCAGCCTCCAGCTAAATGGCTGAGGGGGGTAGGATGGTATCGGTCTCCCAGAAAGCAGAATGAAGTTCACACCTGTTCACCTCTTCACCCAACCCCTTCCCATCCCATTCTCCCCATCCACCCCATCCACCCCACCCAATTCCGGGATGAAAATCTTGCCCTGTATTTCAAGAGATATTCTGTTGTTTGTGTTTACATACTGTGATTTTTTTTTGCTGTCAAAATTGTTACGAATTTTCAACGCAATAAAATTAGTCTTAACTGGATTCAGATCAGCACAGTAAAATCAAGCATTGTAAACAGAGTAATGATAGTTTGAGTTTATAACTATCAGTATTCACCCAGTGTTTGAACCCACTATTGTTGTACTAGCAGCTAACCTATTTGTTACAATGTGTAATGGAATTCTCAGAAATTGGTCTCCAATACATGACGTTCCAGGAGGTCTTGTGGCACTGTGGTGGTGTCCCTACATCTGGCCTTGAAGCTTCATGTTCAAGTCCCACTCAGCACCTTTTGGCCATGAATGGTGTATTTGTAATTAGTCTTACAGCTCAGAAGGAGGTCATTCAGCCCATCATGCCTACATCAGCTCTTCACATGAGGATCTTCACTTAGTGCCAACTCCTCTATTTTCCACATACCCTTCCACATTAGTTTTACCCAGCAAAAAAAAATTCACGAATGCTTCAATTGAACCTGCATCCATCACATTTCCAGACAGTGCATTCCATAACCTCAATCACTTGCTAAATGACAACGATTTTTCTCATACCATTCTTGCTTCTTTTGCAAATCACTTTAAATCTATGCCCTGTCGTTCTTGTTCCATTTACAAACACGAATAGTTTCGTGCACTATGCACTATCCAGCCCACTCACGATTTTGAAACGTCTATTAGATCTCCTCTTTGGCTTCCTTCTTTCCAAGTACAATCCCAACTTCTTCAACCTGCCCTCAAACTGAAGTTTGTCATTCCTGGAACCATTCTTGGAAATCGCTTTTACACACTCTCCAGTGCGTTCACATCTTTCCTATAATGTGGCAACTGAGGCAATTTACAGTACTTCTGCTGATGTCTAACAAGTATCTTGTAGGTTGATTGTCAGCCCGTAAATCCTTCGACTGGTCCTTCTGATGGCAGGCTGGAGAAGCAGGAGGGGGATCCATCCTGCCGAAGGCAATGGCAATGTACTAGAGTACTTTGTCCATAAATGTGGATGAATCCAGTGGAAGTTCATGTTTCAGTAAACAAGGACAGGAGAAAAAAGAAGAGTTAGAAAGATGAATGGAGTTGCAATGGCCTTCATAGGGAGGAAAGAAATATTTGGGAATACTTAACTAATCCAGCGTTTCCTGTGACTGGGGATGGTGGTATTTGTAGTTACAATATCCCACTCACTACTGGTGGCTGAATTACTGAATACCTTCAATGCTGACATAGAAGGACTATTCAAACATAGAGAAGTCAGAGTTTGGTGATCAGGCAGGAAGAGGGAGTTGAGAACAAGCTTAGATCAGTCATAATGAGAACTGGAGTAGGCTCAAAGAGCCATGTAATCCATTCCTTTTTGTAAGTTCTTAAGAAATATTCTTAAAAAAAAATTAACAAAAAAATCCCAGATCTCTCGTGCAGTGATTTATTTTGTCTCCATTCAACTGAAAAGAAAATGTGGTGTCAATGTCTAAATCTCCTACTCAGGTGAGCAATTTTTGTTCTGAAACAGAAATTGAAGCTCTATGTTAGCCACCTTTTAGAATATAATTGCTAACATCATAAAATTGTAAACTAAAAATATTTTTCTGTGGAAAGAATTTACAGAACTATTCTTAAACAGTGCAGGCTCAAAACATATCAAAGGTGCTGGTGTTATTGCTGTGATTTTAATTTTTAAAGAAAAGTATCTTCTGATTCAGAATGAAGAGCAATGGACCATGTGTCTGGAAAGTTGCTTCACTACATTAGAAGAAATTCACTCGGGATGGGGGAGTGTGGTCACAGGGTGGTGAAAGAAAAATGATTTCTTATGGTAACTACTTGGAACAAAGTTACAAACTCCCTCTTTCTGCTTGGAAGGTGCATTTGTAATTAGTCAAATAGGTTGATTATCAGCCTTTAAATCCTTCTAATACACTTGATAATTTATATAGAAATAATGAACAGAGGAAATCCTTCTCCATAACATTTTACACTGTTACTTCTGTTTGATTTGCCACCTGACCACATCTGTAAAGTTTGTGATATGTACTTGTGTATCTTAGATATATAGTATTTATTGAAATATGTTTCTGTAAAGCTAATATTATTTTTACGTAATTAAATATATAACCAGATTATTTAGTACTACTGAAAGCCTCTGAATATTTTTCACCAATAATTCAATGACACACTTTGGGAAGCAACTACTTAAAATGGGACTGCATCAGATGTTGCACTTTATGCCACTGAATGTCTAAGTTTGAATTCACCCCCTCAATGGCAGAATTTTCTTCACTGATCACTACTGTTTAATAGTGTAAGGGTTTGAAGGGCTTAGTGCTGAGATTGTCCTAAGACAGCACCCACTGTATTGATGCCATGTAGACAGAAGACACAGTAGCTTTGGATCATGAAGGAGTAACATCTAGATCCTCTTCATAGGCTTCATAACAATGTCCCTCTTATCAGTGCAACCAACAACTAGTTCCTACATGCAATAATCTGTATATTGTTCAGTACAAGAACCTCCTCTTGTTAGACCACTAAGTGTTTTTATTGTACCACACTAGATGAAGCAGGCCCTGTAGGTCCCTTATACACTCTAGAGGGAGCAAACTTAACCATGATGAGATAAAACCATGAATTCTGGAAATCTGAAATAAAAACAGAAAAAAAAATTACTGGAGAAACTTGGCAGGCCTGGCAGGATCTGAGGAGAGAAAGCAGAGTTAGCGCTTTGAGTCCGGTGACCCTTCTTCAGAACAGGTCTTGCATTCATCTAATGAGACATGGTGTTTCTTATGACCAGACCATGTTCTAGGCCTTTTGTCAAGAGGTGACTTCATTGGTGTTTGCTTTTCTTATCCCTCCTACTTCTGACATTGAAATCACCAAGGAAAATCAGCTCATCTCCTTTGGGAGACAGAATGATGATTGAATTCCTGTTTGGCCGCCTCTGTTGCTTCTAGGGTTAGGGTTACATTCTGACTGTGGGGTACTGATTCTGGGTTAGGGTGAGCTCAGAGCGTCATGAAGCATTTGTTTATCCCATGGAGGCTCTCAGAAAGAGTCGACTAGTTTACTTTTTTATGGTAAAGTGAACCCCACGAATTAACAGTCTTCTGGCACATCCTTTCCGTTTTGCTCTTTGAGCTGAACTGCCCACCGTGGCTCACTCAGGACAGCGATGGCAGTCATAGTGCTAAGTTCCCAAGTGGCGATAGTGATGTGATCTTCCGGTCTGCTACGGCAGTTTCAGATCCCATACTTCATTTTGAGGGTGGAAGCAGGCCATGCGTGGGGTGGTCATTTTAAACAGACTGCCTCTCAAACCTGGGGAGTAACATCTTTGTCCCATGTTGGTGATAACCGAGGCGACTGGACACCAGGTTCTGCTACATGCAAAAGGCTAACATACATACAAGTTGCTGTTCCTGACTTAGAAGCATTCTAGCAGTCCTGTTTGCTCGTGGATCAGTGTCTAAGGTGGGGAGGGGACCACATGTCCTTTCTCCCACATTCCCTTGAAATTTATCCCACTCTGATCTTGGCTGCATTTCTCTCTTCTGGATGTCTTTGAGATTTCTCTTGCTGTGATCCAGGCCTCATATTCTCTCTCCCTGATGTGCTCAAGGTTTCTCTCACTCGGATCCAGGAATATATATCATTGGGAGTATAGAGGGTAGTGTGATCGCTTACCAAGGTGAAAAAGAAGCAACAGATATTTTTGAAGTAGTGCTGGAAGCCTTTGATAATTACATCAATCTCAGATCAAATAAAATTCTTGAAACAGGAAGATTTAATAGGGTTCAGTATCCACAGCAATGTTCATAACCTCTACAGAATAGCAGAGAAATGTGGCTTTGCTGATTTAAAGTCAGAATTCATAAGAGGCACAATTATGGTCAGAATTGCTGATGAGTCTGTAAATTTATTACATTCCAAGGACAAACTGACAATAGAGAAAGTCATTCAGATGGTGAATGAGGTAGAAGTTCAAAAGAAACACCAATCAAGCATTGGTAGTTGGCAGGAAGCTGTCAGAGGGTGGTGGAGCAGCACAGAGTGAGTATAAACCTACCGGGGCTCAGGGCACATTGTAGCTACGAGAAAGACTGGAGTGACATCACAGGGAGGCTATGATCTGATTGGCTGGTAGGAAATCTGCACTAAATTTGAAAAAGAACACAGCAAAGAAGTATCAATAAATTTAGTTAACTCCGAGTAATTAACTAAGTAGAAATGGCTGGACAGGCGATGTGTTGCTGTATGATGTGGGAGCTGGCTGATCCCATTGCAAACGATGGTGACCACATCTGCAGCAAGTGTTGGTTGCTTGAGCTGGAATCTGAGCCTCAGACACAGTGGCACATCCGGGAGGGGGAGAAGTACCTGGACACTGTGTTTCAGGAGGCAGTCACACCTGGTAGATTAAGTACTTCAAATTTGGTCGGTGACCAGGGACAGCAGGGGGTGGACTGCAAGTGAGGCAGGTAGAGGGATCCTGCATTCAGGAACAGAGGAGACTCAGCTCTTGGCCTTGTCCAACAGGTACGAGGTACTTGCTCCCTATGTGGATAAGGAAAAGTGCTGCAGGGAGGATGAGCCAACTGAGCACTGCACTGTAGTAGAGGAGGCCATTCAAGAGGGGTGAGCAAACAGACAGTGGAAGTTGCAGGGGATTCTATAATCAGTGGAATAGACAGCATCCTCTGTAAGCAAGTTCAAAAGTCCCACGTGGTACGTTGGCTACATGGAAAAATATGAAAAATATGACAGGAAAGGAGAACTCAGGAGAGGTTATTAAAGTCTCCAGCACAGACACAAATAGGACAGTGTTTTGAAAGGGTTAGGAATCAAACTTCAAGCACACTGGATAAATAAATGACAATGAAAAGAGGGACACTTATTTCAGGACAGAAGGTGTTATATCTGAATGCATGCAATATAAGAAATAAGGTAAATGAGCATGTGGCACAGATCGAAACTGGCAGATATGACATGGTAGGCATCATGGAGACGTGGCTGCAAGGGATCAGGATTGGGAGCTGAATATCCAAAGGTATACATCCTATCGAAAAGATAGAAGGGGTGGTGTTGTCTTATTGGTAAGAAATTAAATTAAATCAATAGTAAGAAATGAAGTAGGCTCAGATGGTGTAGAATCTGTGTGGGTAGAGCTGCGGAGCCACAAAAGGTTAAAAAAACCGTAATTGAAATTATGTACAGGCCTCCAAACAGTGGTCAGGAGCTGGTGTGCAAGATACACCAGGAGATAGAAAAGGTATGTAAGAAAGGCAAAGTTACAGTGATCATAGGGGATTTCAATATGCAGGTGGAATGGGAAAATCAGGTTGGTAGTAGATTGCAAGAAAAGGAATTTGTGGAATGTCTACAAGATGGATGTTTGGAGCAACTTGTGATGGAGTCCACTAGGGAACAGGCCATTCTGGATTTAATGTTGTGCAATGTGGCAGGCTTGATAAGGGAGCTTAAGGTGAAGGAACCCTTAGGGGGGAATGAGCATAATATGATTGAATTTACTCTGCGATTTGAGGGGGAAAAGATAGAATCAGAGGTATTACAGTTGAATAAAGTCAACTATAGAGGCATGAGGGAGAAGCTGGTCAGATTTGACAGAGAGGAGCCTAGCAGGAAAGACAGTAGAACAGCAAAGGCGCGAGTTACTAGGAGTAATTCAGGAGGCACAGCAAAAATTCATCCCTAGGGAAAAGCAGCATGGCACAGGGAGGATGAGGCAACTGTGGCAGACTAGGGAAGTCAGGGATAGCAAAAAAGCAAATGAGAAAGTATATAATGTGGTGAAGGGCAGTGTGAAACCAGAGGATTGGGAAGCCTACAAAGACCAACAGAGGGCAACAAAAAGATTTAAGGTGGGAGAAGATTAAATAAGAGGATAAGCTAGCCAGTAATATAAAAGGAGGACTGTAAGAGTTTCTTTAGATATATGAAGGGCAAAAGAGAGGCAAAGGTGGACATTGGACTGCAGAAAAAGACGCTGTAGAGACAGTAGTGGGGAACAAGGAAATGGCTGGGGAACTGAATAATTACTTTACATCAGTCTTCACAGTAGAATCAAGAATAATATTCCAAAAATTCAATAGAATTGGGGCCAGAGCTGAGTACAGTGACCGACACCAAGGAGAATGTGCTAGAAAAACTGAATGGCCTGAAGATGGATAAGTCACCAGGACCAGATGGACTACACCCCAGAGTTCTTAAGGAGACAGCTGAAGAGATGGTGAAGACATTAGTGGTCATCTTTCTGGAATCGTTAGAGTCAGGCAGTGTCCCAGAGGACTGGAAAATTACTAACGTCACACCCCTGTTTAAAAAAGGAGCAAGGCAAAAGACAGAAAATTACAGGCCGATTTGCCTAACCTTGGTTGTGAGTAAGATTCTGGAGTCCATTGTGAAGGATGAGATTTCTGAATACTTGGAAGTGCATGGTAAAATAGGATAAAGTCAGCATGGCTTCATCAAGGGAAGGTCATGCCTGACAAATCTGTTGGAATTCTTTGAGGAGGTAATAAGCAGGTTGGACCAAGGAGAGCCAATGGATTTTATCCACCTGGATTTCCAGAAGGCCTTTGACAATGTGCCGCATAGGACGCTGCTGAGTAAGATAAGGGCCCATGGTGTTAGAGGCAAGGTGCTTGCATGGATACAAGATTGGCTCTCTGGCAGAAAGCAGAGAGTGGAGTTAAAAGGGTCTTTCTCAGGATGGCAGCTGGTGACAAGTGGTGTTCCACTCGGGTCAGTGTTGGGACCACAACTTTTCACTTATATATTAATGATCTAGATGAAGGAACTCAAGGTATTCTGCATGCTTATCCAGATGACAAAGATAGGTGGATGGACAGGTAGTATTGAGTTGGCGGGAAGACTGGAGGAGGATTTGGACAGGTTAGGGGAGTGGACAAAGAAGTGGCAGATGGAGTACAATGTGGGAAAGTGTGAGGTCATGCACTTTGGTAAGAAGAATAGAAGCATGGACTATTTTCCGAATGGGGAGAAAATTCAGAAGTCTGAAGTGCAAAGAGACTTGGGAGTTCTAGTTCAGGATTCTCTTAAGGTAAACTTGTAGGTTGTGTTAGTCGTCAGGAAGGCAAATGCAACTTTGGCATTTATTTTGAGAGGACTTGAATATAAGAGCAGGGATGTACTTCTCAGACTCTAAGATGCTGGTCAGGCCACATTTGGAGAATTGTGCACCGTTTTAGGCATCATATCTCAGGAAGGATATACTGGCCCTGGAGCAGGTTCAGAGGAGGTTCACGAGAATGGAAAGCTTAACGAATGGGGAATGTTTCAGGACCCTGGGTCTATACTCAAAGGAGTTTAGAAGGACGAAGGGGTGATCTAATTGAAAGTGAGAAGTAAGTGCAGCAAGTAGGACAGACACCAACAATAAAAGTCTTTGTCAGAATTGCAGGGCAAAGATGTCTCACAAGTGCCCAGCGGTTGAAAGCACATGTCTTGTCTGTAACACAGGTAACTTCCAGAAAATGTCAAGAAGTTGGACACAGTCAAAGAAAATCAACAAGTAAAAAATTATCCAGAAAGAGGTTAATGAGATGGGACAGCCTATAATAGGAAAAAACCTAATGTGTTCTAGGAGAAATAGGTAATCCAGAACTAGCATTTTGGCAACAGGATACTTATGTCAATGGCCATCTGATAAATTGGTGTGATGCTGGCATAAGTGTCATTATATTATCAGATTTTGAGCCATGGTTGAAAAACAGTCTTTGGTGACAACAAGGAACTTCAAGAGATGTGGTACTTACGTTTCAAGGCATGCTAAAGAAAATGCATTAAACTAAGAGGCCGTTAGAAACCCTGTACAAATGTCATAAAAAAGAATTCTCATTCCTGAGTATGAATGTGTGTCATGTCCTGAATCATCTTCAGGTTACACAAGGAATCAAATTAAATTGATCTTGGAGTGACAAATTAGGGAGCAATCAGTTAAGGGACAGTCAAGCATTGAACAATGGGTCAAGGGACACGGAGTGGTTGATTTCATAGAGCTCCTTAGCCTCGTGGCCAAAATCTAATCAGTTGAGATTAGCTATATAAGCATAAAAAATGTGTTTAAATTTGTCAGCAAAATAGAAACCTGCAACAATATTGGTTTGGCAACAACGCTTTCCACTGTTGTCAACGTTGAAGTTTAAACTACAGGATCAGCAAAATTTATGAAGAATCACAAACAACGTGATCGCCAATAAATGGTTTACTCCACTTGAGACTAATTGATGAATCCACAGCTGATGTAACTTGGAGGTCAACAGAGCTTAGTCAAACAAAAAGCTACAACTGATTCAAGTCTGACTTTAGATACTGAGGTGACTTGGAAGATAGAGGGTCGAGCAAAGAAGTTCATTTGCTCATCTTCCCAGGGAGAATCTTCAGTAACAGTGACAGATTTTGTGCCCAAGTAAAAAGTAATCCTCAAACAGCAGAACTGAGAAAAAGAACACATTGATTTCACCAATGTGTGGTGAAGGTGACTGGTTACTGCTGAAGGGAAATGTTTACATATTTCAGCACAGATCTCCCAGCCGCTTGAAAATAAAAATCTGCTGACAGATTCAAGATGTGCCTATAAATCCATGGAAACCACCAATGAGAAAGGCCAGCCAATGTCCAATTTGGGTACTAAGAAAAAAAAACTGGCTGTTTCAACAAAGCAGCCAGCCTTCTGTAAAGGAAATGCATGGAATTAAAGATCTTCAGGTTCCAGATATTGCACAGACGGTAGGATTCCAAAAGTCTTCAGCCTAGAAACCTACCAAGTCCAAAGAGAATGGGAGAATGTGAAACCTCTAGGCCACCTAAATTTGTGATGTCACAGACCTGGGAGGAGATGGGGGCAGTGGTAAAAATACACAAATATATGTTAATGGGAGAAAGCTTGAAGGGAGCTGTTGTATAAAGGTGTAAGGATCTGAAAGGGACAGTAACAATGTCCTAAACACCACCTACTGTACTAGACATGTGGGCAGAATAGCATAGGATCTCAAAAGGAGTAAGACAATGACATCTATGTCCTCCCCAAAGTCTGTAATAGTGGTCACAGTGAAATTATAGACTTTTAACTAATTGCTAACGTGCAGTAAGCTACACCTTGTTCAATACAAGAACATCTTCTAGTTAGATCAGTAAATCCAGAACTAACTTTTTCTAGTTACCATGCTAGATAAAGCAGGCCCCAGATGCCTACCAGGGAAGCAGAAGGTGACAGCAAACTTACCCCATTGTGTAATATTGATAGAGCTGTAGCCACGAGGTTCACAGCACAGAAAAAAGGCTCTTCAGCCCCATCGGTCTGCAACGGTCAAAAAACAGACTGTAATCCATACATCAATCATGTCTCTAAAAGATTTAAAAAGCCATGGTGTTACTCCAAGAGGCATTTCTATTATCTGTACCAGTTTGTGCTAATTTTCTGGTGCTGTGCCCTCCATCAAAGAAAGGAAAGCATACATTTTTACAGATTTGTTTCATTCTGCCTTTAACTTTTACAGACGAGTCATTAGCTTAATGGGAAATATCATTAATTAATAATCACATCACTGAATGGCTGGAGATGGACAGGCTTGTGGTCAACCCTCGATCCTCCATGGTTTCATAATGTTTCCCAGACTTCCTTATCTTCCTTCTTGGGACTTTTCACAATGGACACTGTATTCAAGAACATTCCTTCCCAAACATTTGTCAGCTCCACCATGTTAATTGCCAATGAATTAGATACATGCCTCTCACCTAAGGACCTTTGAAATTCCTTATTAACCTCACTACAAGAAATACTAAAGAGTATTTTAAAGATTTTTACTAATTGTTATAATATCAGATCCAGCAAAGTTATGTGGTTACACCTAATGTTAGAATGATTTAGCTAACATGGTGTGAGCAGTTTCTTACCCTATTTACTGGGCACCCCTATCTTTATCCTTGGATGTCTTACAATGTGTTCATTCAACCCACATTCCAATGTCTGCTAGTTTCTACACCTTTGATTCATTTGCCCCTGTAATGATATGAGGACTGTCTGAGACTGGTTTACTCTCATAATTTTATTTGAATCTTTTCCTCTAATGCTTTTAGTGATTTTTTTTGTATATAAGTGAATCTATAACTACTTCAGAATCTACATCTATGCATATTTGAAGGATCTTAATTAAAACCTACAATTAGTATTGTAACAGATTGATCAAATAATTCAAGAGAGATTCACTAATTAAATGTAGTGTGAAATGTTCTTCTCTATGCCTCATGCACAAACAACTGCAGCTGCACATTCTATCTCGGTTCTGTTAGCTTGGGTCAACAAAGCTACTATTGTTTCACTTGTGAAGACTACATTAAGCAATTATTTTCCCAAGGTCTCTAACTCCTGTCAGCCATGATCTGCATTAGCCATGGACAGCTGTTGGCCATATTGTGCTGCTCAATCATAGACAGCCCTAACATGGAAAAGAACAGCCTCAGGGGTGGGGGAGTGGAATTGGATTATAATCACAGTGAAGTTCTCTTTACATTTATTGTTCATGTTTAACCTGATGCCATGCAACCATATGGGGGTCCACAGTCAATGTTGTGGGCCCCCATGGCGACACCCTCCAGCCTATGTACCATTGTGCTACTGCTATCTTTTGGTGGGACAGGACATACTCACAGATCGTGATGTCTATGTCAGACTGTTGCTTGCTTCGTCTGTGGGTCAGCTCTCCCAACTCTGACACAGGTCCCTGATGTGAATAAGGTGAATTTTGCAGAGCTAGGTTTTCCATTAAATAAAAACCGAAAGAATCACAGATGCTGTAAATCAGGAACAAAAACAGAAGTTGCTGGAAAAGCTCAGCAGGGCCTGGCAGTATCTGTAAAGTAAAGTCAGAGTTAACATTTCGGGTCCGGTGACCCTTCCTCAGCACTGTTCTGAGGAAGGGAAAAGGGTCACCGGATCCGAAACGTTAACTGATTTTTTTCCTTCACAGATGCTGCCGGACCTGCTGAGCCTTTCCAGCAACTTCTGTTTTCGTTCTAGTTTTCCATTGTTGTTTCCAGATGCTAGTGGAATGCTGTATGGTCTGTCCGCTTTCATTCCTTCCTGACTTTGAGCATTGAGCGACTTACTCAGCCATTTCAGGCTGAGCCTGTCAGCCCAGTTCCAGATAGTGAGGCTATCAGGAATCCTGGTTTGTTTCTCCGTGAAAATCGTTTGAGAGTGGGGCTGAAGAAAAAAATCCCTGAAATGCAGCCCAGGGTGAAGCCTGCTGGAAATTCAAGCTGCAGGCATCACAACTCTGCAATACTATTTTGCACTTCTATTGAAGGAAACCAAACCCTTGAGTCACAAAGAACGTCAGAATGATGACCCTCTGATTTCCCATCAGGAATTGGAATCTCTTGCATCTTTAACCTTTTGACCAGAGAATGGAATCATGTTTTATGAATTCACTATCGCCAAACTTCACCTTGCTATGGGTATGGAGTCACTTGTAGGCCAATGCAGTTAAGGACATCAGTGAACCAGATGAGTTTTTAAAAACAATGATTTCACAGTCACTATTGACTAAATTTTAAGTCTATTTCCTTGACTCCAAAGTATCAGCCTAGAGTGCTAGGCCTCAGACATTACCTCTGTGGTAAAGGATAAGTGGGGTTAGGAGGGGCAGCCAAGTTCAGACAAAATTACCAAACGCTGATATTAGACTGCGAAAGGGTAAACATAAAGAATCATTTTATTTATTTGTACTTCCATAAATTTCAAAAATATGCTTATTTATTTGCATATTAATTTAGACTACTGCGACTTGAAGAAGTCCAGAAATGTTGCATCCAAACAGGTTGCAACTACTGCTTCAGTTCCACTGAGAGCCTAGGACTAGCTGAAGAACATTCCCAAGTACTTATCCTCTACCTATTTGGAACATTTAACTTGATGTACCACAACATTCCCCTACACCACCTGAGCCATCTGTCACTGAAGACTTCAACCAGCCCCAAGACAGAATTATTCCAATTCTCATCCAGTGAGGCATCCAACTGTCCTCCCTCAGACCAATTACATGCCACGTTACAGTGCTCATACGAGAGAGAGAGTTTGAAGTTACCCACACATTTCATGCAAGACTCCTGAACCTAGGGATTTACATGCAGCTGGGTTTGAACTAACCTCCCAGACGTGCAGGACAGCACAAAGGCCCTTTTTAGCAATTAACTCCTCATCCCATGTCAATTGCATAGGAAGCCAATTGAAAATTCACACCTGATTTGAAAATCCCCAGCTTCTTAATCCTGTCTATTTCTGCTCTCTAGCTCCATGCACACCCTGCCCTCTCCATTCATCCTGGCTTGTCCCACAAAACCTTCACTCCACCACAGGTGCCTTAAGCAAACTAGGTTCCAAGCTCTGGAACTCCCTACTCACAAATCTCTTTGGTACTCTAACCTGCTCTCCTAGTTCTCAGTAGACTTTAAACTACACCCTTGATCATGTTTTTGGCTACCTGCCCTAAATACCTCTGACTTGATGTCTGTCTTCCTTCACACTTCCTGAAACTTTCCCATGAAGTCCCTCAAGACACTTTTCTATGTTACATACTTTTCTCTCTATGTATGAGCTGCTGTTGTTGTTGATCCCAGGGCGTGAGGAACAGAACCAATCGAAGGCAGGGAGGGAGCGACTGACTTCTGGTAGGAGATTTGTAGTTGGAGGAGGAGAGTGGGCAGCAGCGTGTCAAGTAACGCTAGCCCTTCCCAAGAACACCGCAGCCCTCTGGAGAGAAACAGGAAAAGAAATCAAGCTTGTAATTGGCAGTAAGGTGCACATTTGTCCTGCCTCAAGTTAATTAAATTCTAAATTACAATGCTCACACCTGTGAAGCTTCTCACACATTTTATGTAGGACCTATTAGCCAGCAGTCTTTCACTACATGAGCTATAGCTAGATTTGTTAATTTCTGGCTCACTGGGAGCATTCTAGAGACCAGTAAGGTGAAAACCACAACCATTACATTCACTATTCCCAAAACCACCCTTTTTTAGATGTAAGCCATCAGATATTTGAGACTTATCAGATTTCAGTCTCTGAGTTGTTGCAATAATTTTGACCTGCATATATTATTTGCCTTAAACTTCTCACTTACATTAACTCCTTAGTTATACTCTATTTCTGGTATGTAACTTGCCTTCTGCTTCAAAGACAGGCACAGCATTTTGTTCAATGTATTTGCCATTTCCTCATATCCTATGACAATTTCACGTCTTGGCTGCTAAAAGGGCCAAAGTTTACTTTAGCTACTCTCCACCTTTTTATATACTTGTAAAAACGCTTACAATTTGTTCTCTATTCATGACTCATTTTCCCTTATTTTCCTGGCAATATTAGTTGTGGAATACAGGAGGGTTAATTGGGTTTGGCAATGTTTAGCTTCATTGTTGAACTGCTTATCAATATTCATCATTCTCTCTTCATCCGCCTGAATTGAGAATGGCCATCTGAGGGGCAGTATTGGAGGGCTAAGACTGTCCATTGGACTGTACCAGAGGGGACAGGCAATAGAACAAATTCCACAGAAAAAGAATCAAGATTAGCAAAGTCACCAGGAATGATTTACCTGTCGTCCAGAACAAGCAGCTGCTCCTCTAGATACTGCTTCACTTCTGGCGAATTCCCCACTGCCTCCTGTAGATTCAAACCAGGTGAATACTGCAACCAAAGCTGGCAAACAGAAGCTTTCCAAAATGAGTCATGGCTGGAGAGAGAGCAGCATGCTGATATCACACAAAACACTTCCCGTCAATCCCAGCTTCTCTCCCATCACCCTCACTCATTCCCATCGGTCTTCACACCTCTCATCTCCACCCTCTCCCATAACAACTTTGATCTCTAGAGCACCTTTAACAGAGAAAAACATCCAAAGGCTTCATACTAACGTTCTTCATCAAAGTGTGGCAGCCTCCTACCTGAGGAGACATCAGGACAGGTGATTCAAAGCTTAGCCAAAGGAGCTGGTTAAGGAGTGCTTTACACAAAGAGAGAGAAGCAACAAGTTTAGTCAAGGAACTCTAGAGCTTGGGGCTAAGGCAACCAAAGGCAGACTGATGGAAACCAGGGACAAAGAGCACAAATCAGAGGAAATTACAAAAATAGTGATGGGCAAGTCCATGAAGGGATTTGAAAACAAAGATGAGAACTTTTACAATTCGAAATGTTGTCAGGCCAAAGAAAGGTATGGCTCAGCGCATCCCAATATCTTTTAACCCCAAATACCCATATTCCTCAATCCCACTCGTCATGCTTCTCTACATTTCCCTCAACCCACATACCCAATTCTTTCCAAATACCCCATCAATATGGAATGGACTTTGTACGACAGAGAGCTGTGCTACTGTCGCTAAGCAGAGTGTCTGCAGGAATAAATTAAACCGGCTTTCTTAGACAAATATGCAGGATAGGGGTATTCTCTAGTTCAAGCCAGCTGACATGACCTTTCCCGCCTTCTCAAAGAGTGGGCGGCATGGGGACGTCAAGTTGTAACCCGGTAACGCGCTTGCCAGATTCAGGAAGTCATGTATTCAAACCTCGCTCTAGCGCACATATTCTAGACTGACCCTCCACGTGCTACACTGAGGGACCCCTGCACTGTCACAGGTTCCATCTTACGGATGAGGTGTTGAACTGAGGTCCCATTTCCCCACTCAAATGTATCCATGTGATACAAATTTGAAGAATGGCAGATGAGTTCTCACATATATCAAGACAAACTCGTGAAGAATGAAGCAATCCATTCTGGGGCAAATATGCCAAGCTTACTAGTTCAAAATAAGCAAAGGCGGCTTTGTTAGCATAGGATGGAAAATAGCCACAATCCTAACTAAGAATACAATATGTTTGGAGGTAGCCATTGGCAAGAGACCAACAGGGCATCCAAAACTTCAATTCAAGGATACCGTAAAAAGTGACATGAAGGGCAAAAAGACAAATCAATAAAATGGGGAAACTCAGTTTGTCACCTCAATGTTATGTGGTGTCACAGGCCTCAAAATTGGTGCCAGACCCGAAAACCAGGTGCCAACAGTGAGCACCCACTACACTGCCAATTTGTGACAGACTTTGTTTTCCAGCATTGCTTTGTTCAACTATTGAAGGAAGTGCAGATGGTCTCATCTGACCTCACCAAGGTTCTGATCCTGTATTCCCATCATACCTTGCAGATGGAAGGATGGTAATCCTGACCAATATTTATTGTTCAACCAAAATCACTGGAAACAGATTCTCCAGTCATTAGTCTCATTGCAATTTGAGGCTATTGCTGTGTAAATTGGCTGCAGTGTTTCCTACATTACAACAGTGATTACACCTTAAAAGTACACCGTTATTTGCTAAGCATTTAGGAGATCCTGAGACTGCAGAAATAAAAATAATGGAAATCTTTAGTTCAGAAAGAAAATAAGTGCTAGAAACGTGGATTAACAGGTTAAACTGTCTAAATGGTACATTGTTTTCCTGGTATCAAAATGGAGGAAGACTATACAAAACAAAGCGTTGCATGGCAGCCCCCCAGCATGGCAGTCTTCCTGCGGTACATGGCAGTCTCTTGGCATTGCGTGATCTTGAGGCAATACCAAAGTGATCTCCCAGCATCGTGCACCTCGAGATGAAGCCCAACATGGTCTGGAGCCAAGGCCCGGTGCAGACTGGAGACTCGGTGCCTGATAGGTGATCTAGGTTGGAAGACCATTGTTCTGAACTTTTACTTCTGCAAAGCTGGACTTCTTATTTCTGTATTTTCTAAGATCTTGTAACTCAAGAAGCTGTACCTGGGTACCTTTGTACCTAAGATGGCACTGTAAATGGCGATGTCTAAACTTTCCACTGTACTCATTTGAGTACGTGACAATAAAGCCAATTCAATTCAAAACAAAGCATGCAAATCCTTCATTGAAAAAAGAACTATTGTTTAGATGTCAGCTGAAGGACTGCACCCAACTCTGGGAGCACTGAGCTTTGGCAAAGATGTGACAGTTTTAGAACAGCTGCAGAAAAGGTTTGGTTCCAGGGATGAGAACATTCAATTGCACAGAAATGGTAAAACAGGGACTGTTCTCCTTGGAGTACAGAGGGAAAGGGGAGGGGTGATTTATCCATATGGTTCAAAATAAGAGGGGTTTTAGTAGCTGGAGAGAATCTGTTTCCATTAGCAGAAAGCTCATTAACTCAAAAACAAAAATTTGCAGTCTTGGCAAAAGTATCAGAGGAAAGAATTTTTTTTTCTTTGCAGTGACATATGATCTGGAAAGGATGTTTGAAAGGACGATGGAAGCTAATTCAATGCTAATTTGAGAACTGAATATATTTGCAAATGAAAGGTTTACAAGGTAATAAAAATAGCATGTAGTGGGACTAACAAAATAGCTACCAAATAACCCAATGAAGCATTCAGAACAGACTAGACTCTGTTTGTAGTGTGAGAAACTACGATTGTGCAAATGAGAGCACAAGCATGTCCACTGTGTAAGCATATACAAACATTGGCATTATCATCACACTCAGTCTCTAAACCAGTCATCTCACATTGGTTGAGAGAACAAAATCCAGTCAGCATCTATCTGAACTGTTGCTGTGTACAGTGACCAAACTTTAGAATTTTGCCCATTTACTATTGAAAGTTACAGCAATGAGGATCAACAGATTTAAAGAATTCCCATTCTCAATTAACTACCTGGTGTGTAATTCCATCATTCATTCGGAGTCCCAAAGTTAGCATTTCCTCCAATCTATAAAAAAAAACACAAACAAACAGCCCAAGTTCAATTATTTTGCTTGCTAAATTGAAGGATTTTCATGCTGGGAATACATTACTTTCCACATCAGGCAGCTAATACGACCAATCACCCCGAGTCAGTTAGGGCACAAGCACTGTACAGCCCCTTTGCCATTGTATCCATTAAACACTCCTTGGGCATATACAGCACAGGTCTGATACAGTAACACTTTCTGTACCCTGTTCCAAACTCTCAGGGAGTAGGTATGGTCAATTATTTCTCTGCAAGGTACTTAATTTATATGTGGCCAACACATACTCACATCCAGGAGATGCTTGGAACTGTTTTCAAGGATATTTGACAAGCTTGAACCATTCAAAATTCAGAGAGATGCTGGAATTAAGGGATAATAATCAAGCTGGAAAAACTGTGGGAAATGACAGTACAGCACCTCACAAATTCACAGCTTAATCCACCAAGAAGGGCAAGGGCAATGGCAACAGATATATGGGAGCACCTCCAGCTGCAAGATCCTTCCGCCCACACCAACTCCCCTAAGTCACATACCATCTTAATTTGAAACTATAATCGCTGCTTATTCGGTATCACTGGATCAAAATCCTGGATCTTCCCTTCTAACAGCCTTGTGCATCTACCTACACCACAAGCATGGCAGCAGTTCAAGGTGGCAGCTCACCACAATCTTTGAGGTCAACTATGGATGGGCTACAAACTACAATGATAACTCTCACAACCAAGGAATGATAAAAATCAAACAAATCTATTTTTAAAAGAAGTTGTGAACAAAATAATCTATTAGTACTTAGTGGTTGAAATGTGAAAACCAAAATGCTACACTAGTCAGGAATATCATGGAACAAAGGGAACCGGTAAGGAGAGATGTAGGTACAGAGTAGTAAATAGTAAGATATTACTGGGGCCAGGATGATAAGAGTAATCTAGTCTAAATTAACCTGGCTTGCATGTGGTAAAGAAGGTTGGGTGAGCTGTAGACGTAAATAGCAAATGGCAACATAACACTGCAGTAACTGAGGAATCCTGGCTGAAGGAAAGGCAGAACCAGGTGTGAAAAATTCCTGGATAATGGTACTCCTGAAATTGAGAGAAGGAAAGAAAAGGAGGATAGGGAATTATTGTTTAAGGGGAATGCTGCAGAGCTGAAGGGAGAAGATGTTCTGTCATGGTCAAGGACAGAATCTATTTAACTGGAACTAAGGAACATGAAACGTACAAATCACACTGCAGTGAAGTCTAGTAGCTATTAACTAGTGAGAAAGGAGTAGAGGAACAAATTTGCAAGGACATTAGAGAGAAATTCAAGAATTATAAAGTAATTATATTGGGGAGTTGAACAATCCCAACATAGACTGAAATACAGTTGTATAGTGGACAGAGTTTCAAAAGTGTGTTCAGGAAAATTTCCTACATCAATATAATCCCAGTTCAACAAGAAAGGAGATATTGCTAAATTTGTTTCTTAGGAATGAGTTAGGACGTTTGGATCAAGGGTCAGTAGGGCAATACATAGGGAGTAGTGATCATTGTATCATGAAGACAAGAAGCAATCCAATACAAGAATAATAAAAGTGAAGATACCCAACTTCAATTAGGTTAGAGATAAAAGGTACTGCAGATGCTGGAGAATCCGAGATAACAAGCATGGGGCTAGATGAACACAGCAGGTCAAGCAGCATCATAGGAGCAGGAAATCTTGACGTTTCGGGCCTAAAA
>JAHRHZ010000078.1:19388406-19416408 GCA_024137785.1 Ginglymostoma cirratum | reverse complement strand
CGGGCCTAAAAGGGTTTAGGCCCGAAACGTCAAGTTTTCCTGCTCCTATGATGCTGCTTGACCTGCTGTGTTCATCTAGCCCCATGCTTGTTATCTTCAATTAGGTTAGAATGGATCTAACTCATGAATTAGAATGAAGGACTGGCAAGCAAAATGGTAACGTAACATGGGGGTTGCCTTTAAAGAGGAAATAATTTGTGTAGAAACAAAGTGTCTTCCCACAAGGAGAAAAGATCGAGCAAACAAACTCAGCATTCTCTGGATGACAAAAGAGATCAAGTGAAATGAAGCAGAAAAAGCAAGCACATGGCAGAGGTCAGGTGAATACAATACTTAAGAATCAGGCTCAGAGGTGAACTGTAAAAACAAACTGGAGAAGCAAAGAGGCAGTCTGAGAAGAGACTGGTAGCTAATATAAAAAGCAATCCAAAAGTCTCTCATAGATGTAAGAATAGTAAAAGAGCAGTAAAAAGGAGGAGTGGCGTTGATCAGGGAAAAAAAGGACATTTATGCATAGAGGTAGTGGACAAGGCTTGTTTGCTGAATATTGTGCACCTGTCATTAACAAGGAAACTGCTGCTACCCACACCATGGTGACAGGGGATGGACTGTGGACATTTACACACAAGTCAACTTTTGAAGTTTTGAAAATCCCCACCAAGGAGAGAGGTCAACATTAATGCTGGGTAAAAAGCAAACAGTCAGTATGCTTGTGGGGGATTGCAATTGAGAGATGTCATCAGCATCTGGCAGAAGAGTGGGTGTGTCTATATATCTGGGTTTATACACTCACACCTCTTACATACTTTAAAAGAAGACTGCTTTATCACTTTAAAGAACTTTAAGCTAAAAAGCTAAGCTAGTATAGCACATAGAACTGCCAAATGCAGCATCCCAACTGAAATAATTGAACTGGGAAGAACTTATGGACCTTGTGGCCTATGTGGTTCAGTATCTGTCTGAGCCATCAGACAGACATTCATGTCTGAAGTGTTTAAACTTGAGACAATTGTGTTACGTTTAACAACAGCAGCGGCAATGTGCACTACCTACAAGATGGACTGCAGAAATTCAAAGATCTTTAGACAGCACCTCCCAAACCCACAACCACTTCCATCTAGAAGGACAAAGGCACCAGGTACATAGGAACACCAGCACCTGCAAGTTCCCCTCCAAGCCACTCACCATCCTGACTTGGAAATATGTCGCTGTTCCTTCATTGCTGTGTCAATTCCCTGCCTAAAGGCATTGTGGATCTACCTACAGTACATGAACTGCAGTAGTTCAAGAAGCCAACACTGCCACCTTCTCAAGATAGCAAGGAATGGACAATAAATGCTGGTCAGCCAGAAACACCCACAGACCACAAAAGACTGAGAAAAAAAGCACGTGCAGCTTGAAGAACCTTTATTCAGTTGGGGGAATGGAAAGAGGTTGTGCCGCTCCTCCATGTGACCACCTGTTCTAAACAGTCGATTTAGTTATTCGCAAAACAATTGCTGACCAGTCGATCTAAAACACACTCACATGTCCAACGTCGTCTGCTGCACTCGCTTCCTGGTTCCATGACCAAACCGTCTCACTTCCCGGAGCCAGTCATCAGGTTCCAGGGTCTGTATCCTTGCCTCTCGCAGGGTCTTTCCCACACCCCAGGGGATAAACCTGCCATGGGCACCTGGTGAGAGATAGATGTGCATTGATATAGCTCCTTTCACACCTCCAAATATCCTGAAGCCCTCTTATCTAATAAAGTACCTTTGAAGTGTAGTCACTTGGAAACAGAATGATCAGTTTGAACCTACTTGACCTCAACCTACTGGCAGATGCATTTATCCATAACAGTATTGGCAAGAGTGACTACCAGTGTCCTTGGGGTGAAGTTCCACCTTCACACCAAGGATACCCTTTTATACATGGCACTGGTAATAATGACATCGCAGTACTGTATACATTATAGGTATCCTTATTTAAGGCAGGACCAAACGTATTGGAAGCAGTTCAGATAAGGTTTATCAGACTAACACATGTAATGGACAGATTGTTTTATGAGGAAGGACTGGAGGCCGGACTTGTATCCATTGGAGTTCAGAGAAACAAGAGGTGACTGAAGCATATAAAATCTTGAAGGGCCATGACAGGTTGGATGTGGAGAGTATGTTTCCTCTCATGGGAGAATCTAGAAGTAGAACTCACTGTGTAAACATAAGGTGTCACCCATTTAAAATATGGGATGAAGTGTGGCCTTTTACATCAAGTAAGCACAGGCATCAGTATCATCCGATGTTTTAGCTGATAAACAGCCCTTTGACAGCACAGCACTGACCTAAGAGTGTATATTGAGGATGAAGAGTGTATATTGAGGATGTGCACTCAGGTTTCTACAAACCGAAACAACCAGAATGTTATGTATTGGCAAGGCTCTAAAGCCCTTCAACAGTGTTAACACTGAACTCCACGTTACATAGTCATCTCATTAAAATGCTGGAGGCCCATGTTGCAGGCTTCACCCATCCTGCAGCACACAGGCTCCTCATGAGGACACTGTGTTCACCGGGCTCAGTCCCATAAGACACAATGACTGGGCCAGGAATTGCATGGGAAGGGCGGACAGGTATGTGGGAGTAACAGGTGCTACAAGACTCAATTTCTAAAGCTTGTTGTTGGTGAAGGTTAAGGTTCTGCTGTGGGACCATGTCCAACACAATCTGACCTGGGTTTGTTAAACCTCGTCCAATATTGAGCTACCACAGGGGAATCAGTCAGGCAGACTCAGCTGGACTGCTACTAGAAGCCGAAGTTGGAGGGTTTGAGCTATAGGGAACAGCTGAACAGGCTGGGGCTGTTTATCCTGGAGCGTCACAGGCTGAGGGGTGACCTTATAGAGGTGTACAAAATCACAACGGGCACAGGTACACCTTGGCTATTCACCTCTTTTTCCCAGGGTAGGGGAGTCCAAAACTAGAGAGCACAGGTTTAAGGTGAGAAGGGAAAGATTTAAAAGGGACCTAAGGAGCAACTTTTTCACGCAGATGGTGGTGCTGCCAGAGGTGGTGGTGGAGGCTGCTACAATTACAATGTTTAAAAGGCATCTGGACGGATACATGAATAGGAAGGGTTTAGAGAGATACGAGCCAAATGCAGGCAAATGGGATTTGATTAATTTAGGATATCTGGTCAGCATGGACTAGTTGTACCAAACAGTCTGTTTCCATGCTGTAAATCTCCATGACTCTAGAGGGCAAGGACAGATGTGTACTGCTCCAGCCTGGCTCCCCTGCATTACCTATGACCCAAGTGTAACATGCAGTTAACTTGCATTGAAGAAGTGAACAACTAACCTGGGCCCACGCCAAGATACTGCCTTCCTCTCCAATAACCCAGGTTATGCTTACACACAGCTCCCTGGGAAATAAGCAAAACATTGGTAAACAACATAACTGCACAGGGGATTATAGCAGTTCCAGCCTGTAGCTCACACACTAGATCCTCTGTAAAGACACAGAAGGAGCAATGAGATGAGAATTAGAATAGATCAGGAAGCTAAGGAGCAGACACCCAATGTGTGTTAGAAAGCCACTATTCCACTGGTAAGAGTATTAATGGATGGAGAGCTAAGGTCAGTACATTTCAGAGTGGTTGTTTCCCCTTGTTGGACTCTATGACTAGAGGGTGTAATCTCAGAAGAAGGGGTCACCATTCAAGACAGAGATCAGAATGAATTGTTGCTCTCAGAGGGTAGAGAATCTATGGAATTCATTATCACAAAGGGCTGTAGAGGTTGGGTCATTAAGTATATTCAAGGCTGAGACAGAAAGATTTTTTAAGCAGTGAGGAAATCAATAGATATGGGGATATGACAGAAACATCCAGCAGAGAATTATCTTATCAGCCATGACTGCATTTAATGACAGCAGACTCAATGGGCTGAATGGCCTATTTCTGTGCCTACATCATAAGACCTGCAGCCATTGCTCAGAGTTCGGTCATTGAACATACCACGTAACTGAACCATCAGTGTTCCGGCATCCACATCCTCTACCAATCTTTATGGCCAATACAGGTTAGATACAGGAGTAAAGGTCTCTTTACACCATCTCATTAATGTAACTCAATCCTTTGGCCTTTATAAATAATCTGCTAATTGCCCCTTAGCAGGACAGAATTTGAGTACTGCTGAAAAAGGAAGGTTTTTCATCTTGTATTCATCAGGACAGATGCAAGAATGCCAACTTTCAAAGGAAACAATGCTTTGCACCACAAGAGAAGGGTGCTGATTACTTGGCAAGTGGACTCTGGTTATGGCATTGCCAAGGAGACTGCACCAGGGAACAGTTGTGTCTCAAATCTTTGTTTAAATTCACAAAAGGAAAGTCAATTCTGATTGGTTGAAGTGTTGTGATGGGACACGAACCGCAAACTGTTGTCCCCAGGGTTTTGTTTAATTGCAAAGGGCTTAATGTCTGGACATATTCTGTTTGCAGATCTGGTGTAAGAATATATTGTAGGCTATAGGAAGTACAAGTAGGCTACATTGTAAGCCGGCTGATGAACTGAAATTGGTTGTTATAACAATTCCTCACACACTTAAGATTGTTCCACAAGTGTTTCTGACATTAAACATCACGTCTTCAACATCATGTCCCTTTCTCGGCAACACACAAATCTCCCAATTCCTGGTTTGCAGTTGATGCATTCTATTTGAAAAGCAGCCCACGTGACATCCCTATTTAATGGGCCCAAACAGCAAAAATAATCAAACTTCAAGTAACCCTATTTGGTAATGCACACAGAATTACATTGTGGACTTGAACACAGTTCGCAACATGTTCAGCACACAGCTTCACCCAGACTCCACTATTACCTGTCACCTCTTACATTTTTAGCAAAGTTTGATACTTCGTATTGAAGGAATCCTGCCTTTTCCAGAATTCTCCTTGCTACTTGGTACATTTCTGCCATTTCCTCTTGCTCAGGCATGCTGAGAACCTTCTCCTGGACCTGCCTGTAAAGAGCTGTTCCCCTCTCCAGTGTCAGTTGATAGAGTGACACATGATGATCACACAGTGCTACCAGTTCCTCCAGCTCTTCTTCCCATGATTCCACCCTCTGACCTGGGCGCCCAAATATGATGTCAACAGATGTGTCACCAGGAAACAGTTTCCTGGCCTCCTCCAGGCTCCAAAGGGCTTCTTGGGCCGTGTGGTCTCTTCCCAGAATCCTCAGATCACGGTCACATAAAGCCTACAGTTAAACATAAGAACAGTGTGCACAATTACTGTCTGATGTTAGGCTGGGTACTGAGTCACTGATCTTCCACAGGCAAGGTCTGGCTTCAAATCTAACCGAAGACCACCTTCTGGGATAAGGCACCTGCGCATTACAAACTGTCCAGTTTGTAATGAGTATGGACCCCCTCACATCCCTCAGTGGAACACGATCATACTAAAACAGTAAGGATACCCTCATTAAACAAGTTGGAGCTTTGTTGGAGTGGAGCAGACAAGCAAGTTCAATAAAGACTGATAAATAGAGATTCTTTGGCCCCTCACTGATTTCATTTCTCTCTCTCACTATGTTGTAGTTTCTATGGTCAATACTACCAGATTTCTGTTATTAGTACTACAGCATTGCACAACGCACCAGGTTATGCTGGCAGTCCATCAACCTTATTGACTATATTCCTTGCACTTGACATGGATTCCAAATCCATCCTACTCAGTCTCACTTTTGCCCATTGTCTGATCCCTTTTTCTGAAGTATTCTGAACTCTAGAGTGTTTGTCTCTTCAACTTTGTTACACACCAGGTTCCTCTTCTCTAATCCGGAGACCCTCCCCAGTAGAATTTGTTAACTTTCCTGCAATGGCATTGCAGCCAGTCCTATTGACCAGTCCCACTTGAAAAAGTACCCTCTTGTCCCAATATCCCTAAATTTGAAGTTGTCCCTGCTGCAGTATTTCTCCAGCCTTTTGATGCCCTGTTTTATCTACCACTTCTACACTCATTAGTGCAAAAGATGGAGTAATTCTGAGATGACTATATTTTGAAGTCTTAAATTTTAATTTTCTTCCTAAATTCCTAAAACTCTAGCTGCAGGACTGCAACCTTTTTCCTTCAAAGGTCATTGTTCCCCTATCGACTACAATTTCTGTACTTTCTCAGTCAAGTCCTTAACTCACTTTCAATGTGCAGTTCTCATCATCTAACATTCACTTATCAAATCCCCAACCCTTTGCTGTCTCTAACTTGACTCATTTTCTCCACAGGGCTCGGATATATTTGAGACTGCACTCCCGCAAAATATCACCATCTTCACGAGTATTCAGCACTAAAAGCTGGTGGAAAATGTCACACTGAGGGCTTCTGCACTATCTGCCTCTCCTTCCCCTGCTAGATGGTCAACCATTTATTGCCCTTATGAACTCTGAAAGTGTAGGGTGCCACCTTCTGTGTTCCAGGAAATTCTCAGCCAGATTCTGCACTGCCTTCTGTGACAATCTCACGCACCGTGAACTTGACTCTGAGTAAGTAGAGTCACTTCTGACACACACGGTTATCCAGGGGACACAGCCTGATGTTCCCTAACGGCAAAGGGACTGCTAACAACTGGTTTCGGCCTGCTATTACAAAACATTCAACTGAGGTAAAGGGTAAGGGGACCTAAAGACCAGCAGAGTCGGCACCTTCAGGACAAAACAAGAGAAAAACACAGGGATCCATCCCCCGTCCTGCCTTCAGACACACAGCCCAATCTCACCTGCACCCCAAGAGACAGGCGAGTGATCCCAGCCTCCTTGAACTCAGCCAGCCTGGAAGCTGAAGCTGATGTGGGATTGGCCTCAATGCTGACCTCCACGTTGTGAGGGACACGGGTCACCCTGGCAACTGTTTCCAGCACACTAGCGATGGTGGATGGCCGGGCCAGGCTTGGTGTCCCCCCACCGAAGAATATCGAAGTGATCCTGGAAAGTGAATAATGATGTGAATAATAACCCCACATTTAGGGGCTAGGGGGTTACAGTCTTTAGAGTACTAGCACTGCGCCCCAATGGCCTGCTCTGTTTCTCACACCCTGCTCACTATCTCACAGGTTCACTCCCTCATTCCCATGATCCCTCACTGTGTGCCAGTGGATTCAGCTGTGAATGCTGACAGGCTATTTGAAGCAGCTCAGTAACTAGGTCCTCCCCTCACTCACTAACAACAGGCACTGGATTGTGACTGGCAGTGGAAACTCTTGGTGCCTGTATATTCCATAGTACAGGGGGACTGAGAGTAACTATTTAGCCATCGAGCTGGCTTGCTGGCTAACATCAGTGTTCTGCTCCTCCAGACAGCTGGAGGGGATCTGTCGGTAACGAGTGGGGAGTGGGTAGGGCAAAAGGTTGACAGTAAGCACGTTACAAAGAAGCAGGACATCTTTCAATACAGAAAGGACCATATCCTCTGATATGGAGCAACACAGAAGCATGCTGTAAAAGAAGTTCTACACTGTATCTAACCCTGTGATTGATGGGACAGCGTAGAGCGAGCTTTATTCTGTAGCTACTCCTGTGTTGCACCTCCCCTCAGAATGTTTGATGGGACTGTGAAAAGTGCAGCACTCTAAGGCAGGAATTATTCCCCAACAGCACTGCGGAACAACCTACGCCCCACCCATTGGTTCAAGAGTGCGATTCACCACCACTCTAAGGGTCATGAAGGATGAGCAATAAAATCTGCCCCAGCCAGTGACACCCACATCCAGTGACTGAATAAAAAAAACTTCCACATTTGGATTTAACGTTCCGATTCCGAGCTGAGCGTACAACAACTGACTCGAGCTGACCCCATCCCATATTCACTTACTCACACCTAATCACTGCTTCCAGATTTCTAAAAGGTGCACCATTGTTCCTTCAGCCTTGATGTGCGCACCTGTCCCTTGTCTCAGCCCCTAACCCACAGCCCCATTAAACTTACTCCTTCACTTGGCTGACACTGAGCAGGGTTTCTGTCTCTCGTACAAGGCCATCCCTCATGGCATCGTGATCAACACTGGGGGAGATGTACTTGTTAAAGTTGCAGTACGTACACCTTCTCTCACAGAATGGCCACTGAAAAAGAAAGCACATGTTAACATAAAACACTTCCCTCCACTTATGCATATGACCCAGGCTCCTGTGAGATAGAGATGGCAGACACAGCTCATCCTCTCACTCCTCCTTCAGCTATGCAGGAACCTGATTACCCCTTAGTAGGTAAATACAGCACCGTAGGTGGTACCTGATTCACATAGACCAGGAAAGTCCTAGCTAACCAGCCACTGTCATTAGTGACTGCAGTGCCCCTGGATCAGGGAGCAGCAGGTAGATTATCAAGCAGGAGGCTTACTCCTGATCATCTACTGCCTCCTGCTGGGACAGCACAGATGTGTGGTTTCAGGGTGTACCGAGGACCCAGGATGTGTGGAAAGAATGATGCTGAACATCAGATCAAGGGCTACTCGCTAGTGACTAAACAAATGGGAAGACAGACCAAGTAATTAATCTGTAGTCAGCCTAACCTTAGTAGGAGTAAAAGTATCGGAAAAATTTATGAGGGTCCGGTTAAATCTTCATTTACAATAAAAAAATTTATCAAAGACAGTCAGTTAGGACTTGTCATGGAAGGTTGTGCCTGACTAACATGATTGTGAAGTAGTAACAAGGAAGGCTAATGAGGACAGTTTGATTTGGTCTATTTGGATTTCAGTAAGACCTTTGATAAGGTTCACATAACAGGCTGCATACGAAAAGTAAATTCCCATGGGATCCAAGGAAAAGTGGCAAGCTTGTTCCAAAAGGGACTCAAAGACAGGAAGTAAGGATAGTGGTCAATGGGCATTTTTGTGACTTGGAAGCTGTTCCCAGTGTCGCCCTGCGCAGCTCTGTGCTAACTCCTTTGCTTTCTTATTGTGTACATCAATGGTTTAGACTCCAAACCAGAAAATGTGATTACGAATTTGCAAATGGTTCAAATAGAGGTAACGGGTTTGACAAAGAAAAAGAAAGCTGTTGCAGAAAGATAGGGATCAATGGATTGATAGGCAGAACAGTGGTAAAAGAAATTCAATCTGATAATGTATTTGTGGAAGACTAAAAAGGCCAAAGGGAACACACAATAAATGACAGAATACCCCCAGATTTTGAGGAACAGGGGGACCTTGAAGTGCATAAATTCCTGAATATTGATGAAATCTGCCGTCCTTACCTGGTCTGAACTACATCCAGAACCACAGCAATATGGTTAACTCCTAACTGCTCTCTGCAGGGGCCTAGCAAGTCATTCAGTTCAAGGGCAATGAGGGATGGGCAACAAATGCTAACCTTCCTGGCAAACGTCTAAGTCACAGGAATTAATAAACAAAAAGCAAGGGCAGGTCAAAAACTGGTAATTCCACAGCAAGCAACTCATCCCCTGACTCTCCAAAACATGTCTGCCATCTACAAGAATAAGTCAGCAGTGTGATGGAATACTCCCCACTTGTCTAGAGGAGTACAGCTCCAACAACACTCAAGACACTTAATACCATCTGGGTCAAAGCATACTGGCATATCACCCACAACCTTCAGCATTCCCTCCCTTCACACAATAAACAGTGGCATTTGTGTGTTCCATCTACAAGATGCAGAAACTCATCATGGCTCCTTCAACAACACTTTCCAAATCATGACCTTGACTGTCTAGAGGGACAAGAGTAGCAGACACATGGCAACAGCACCACTTTAACTGTTCGTCTAAGTCACTCCCAGTCTGAATTGGAACTATATCATCGTTCTTTCACTGTCACTGGGTCAAAGTCCTGTAATTCATTTCCTAACAGCCCTGTGTGTGTACCTACACTACATGGACTGCAGCAATTCAAGAAGCCAGCTCAACACTGCCTTCTCCATGGCAATAAATGCTGGCCTTGCCAGTAACACCCACATCCTTCGAAAAAAAATTAATAAAACTCCATCAATCCCTGAAGTGAGCCAGAGAGGTAAAGGTTGTGACCAAGGCAGTATATGTATCATCAAATAGCAACAGCTTCAAAAGACAGCATTTGGCCCATCATGTCTGTGCTGGTCCACTGCCTCGCCTTTTTCGAGTAGCATTACACACAGAATATTTCTGTTAACGCAGTCAAAGAAGTAGGAGGTCATGCTAAGATTGTACAACACACTTGCGTCTACCGTGCCTCAGTCGGTAGCACACTCACCTCAGAATCACAGTGTTCTCGTTTCAAGTCCCATTTCAGTTCTTGAGCCTAAAAATCTAGAATGACACTCTAGTGCAGTACTGAGGGAGCACTACACTGTCAGAGGTGCCATCTTTCAGATGACCTCATAAACAAATAATCTGGCTCATCAGGTGGTGGCACAATTTCAAAAAAAAGCAAGAGACTTATCCCTGCTGTGATTATCCAGCAAACAACATCACATTAACCACGTCAATACTACGTCAGAGCCATCTGGGTGCAACATGGATAATGTAGGAAGCACATTTGCTGTAAGCACACTTAATAAAGTACTTCAAAGAATTGTGAAGTACTTTGAGATCCCAATGGTCCTGAAAAGCATTATATAAATGCCAGTCCATCTTGCCGTTAGTGTGCTGTATACCACATTACAGAAAGGGCGAAGGTACAAGGAGCTTTATGAAGAGGTCAGCAAGAATGTAGAATTTTATCTGTGAGCTGGGATCAGATAGATTGGGATTGTGGATGAAATGAGATAATATGTAATCATAGTGTATAGAACTATGAGGGTCCTAATTAGAAGCATGGGCTATTTACCATACAGGGGTCCAACACATTGAAAATAATTGTCAGAGGATTAAAAGGTGGGAGGGTCTGGAACTTACTGATTGAAAAGGTGGGGAAAGCAGACACTTGCATTAACACATTTTTTAAAAAATCACTTGGATATGCACCAGAGGCACTGCAACCCACACCATTACAGATCAAGAGCTAGACAATTGGATTAGGCTGGAGGATAACATTTTGCAGTCGGGTTCGATAGCATGGGTCTCCTTTAGTGCGATGCTTTTTTTATATTCTTCAAGTGAAGACATGACCCCACACCTCATTGCCATCACTCACATGAACATATAATGAAGCTTGATGTAAAGTGGCCTCATCCAGATATGCAGGTACCTGCCACCCAGGTACTCCCCAGCCTGAGGTTTGTCCTAAACTCCTGGCCAGAGGCAGAGACACAAAACAGTTTATGGCCAGCCGCAGAGGACGTACCAGGCAGCAAGCCGTACTAAGGAACAGCATACTTGCCCCTTTAACCACAACCACACACTCAAGAAGTTCCGATTCTCCAACACCCCTTCACTTTCTCACTGCAGCTAAAGAGACTGTAATCCAACAAGAGGGAAGGCAATGAGCAAACAAGACCAGTCACTCCCTGCACCACCACCTACTGCCCCAGAACAGCATAGCAATCTGAACAGAAACAGATCTGCAGATGCTGGAAATCTGAAGCCAAAGCAGAAATTGCACGTCTGGCAGCATCTGTGGGAAGAAAGCAGAGTTAATGCTTGAAGTCTGGTGACTCTTCATCAGAACTGTTCTGCCAAACCTGCTGAGTTTCTCCAAGCAATTTCTGTTTTTGTTAGCAATCTAAACAGCCCTGGCTGGAATCATTGTGAAGTGATGTATCTGCCATTCCCTTTCATATTCCACTCAGTCTAAGCCCACTCATCAGTTCAAACCCTTCAGTAACCCAGTCTAATCCCATACTTCGTCATCACCCCATGTTCATGTTCCACTCAGTTTAATTTCATTCTGCTGCTGAATTCAAACATGTTAACTTTAATATTGTACCCATACCATTTATTAATCCACCAAATAACACCGTTCTGCCCTTCATTCCCTGTAGTTGTTTGATATCCCACTTCGTCTAACCACATCCTGCTGCTCACTCCCAATCTCCTTTACTGATTCTGTCCGCATTCACTCACTTGCTCACTACTTTCATATGACGGTAATCTAGTGCCATTTGTCAGATAAATTTTCATCAATTTTAATATCCAGCCCAAATAGCCTCAGTCTGATTTGCTCCTCTTATGGAGACATAGGGCAGGATTGGTAGGCACTACTACTGATTGGAGCAGAAACAACTAGACACTGAAAATAGTGCCATCTGGTGTATTGCTATCCCGTGGCAGTTCCCATCACTGGCGACTCTTATTAAAACAGAGACTGTGGGAAACTGTCTGGTTCTTGAGGTCAATTACAGTTGTAAAGGAGCTCTTTGAGCGCACTTTGAGAAGGAAAAACTGGTTTGACTCATCTTGTATACCTCAAAACGGAGCTCTAGGATGATCAGCAAGTTCAGTTCCAGATGTCATGTTTTTACTACTTCCACTTGCTGTGAGAATTTAGTGGGTGACGCATGAGTCGCAGCTGGGGCCGGGGCAGACCAGATACCTAGGGGCAGCAACACAGTGATGAGCCATTCATGCCTACACTATGATATTATGTGGGCGCATAAAAGATAATCCAGCTCAGATGGGCACAGCCATTGGCACCTGTGTCAGCAGGTGTATAAAGATTGCAGGAAGAGTATTCCGTATACACTTGGGCACTGCAGAAAGCCATCACACTCCTGGCACTCTGAGGGCAAAAGAGAAACAGGGAAACATAGAAAATCGGAGCTGGAGTGGGCTATTCAGCCCTTTAAGCCTGCTCCGCCATTCAATATGATGATGGCTGATCATCCAACTCAGTGCCTTGCTCCTGCTTTCTCCCCATGTCCTTTGATCCATAAGAATTATACCCAACCTTTTCTTGAAACCATTCATTCAATGTTTTAGCCTCAACCACATTCTGAGACAGTGAATTCCACAACATCACCAGTCTGGGTGAAAAAAAATTGTGCTCATTTCAGTCCTAAATGACCTACCCCATATCTTTAAAAAGTGACCCCTGGGCCTGGTCTCCCCAATCTTTGGGAATTCTTTGCCACATGCGGTTGAGGCCATAATACTGAATCTTTCCAAGAAGGACCGTTTTACCTTCACCTCACTCAATCTAATCTACTGTGTTCGCTGCTCACAATGTGGTCTCAGGGGACATGGGTTCAAATCTCCACGACAACAGGTGGAGTTTAAATTCAATTTAAGAAAAAATTGAGACTGTGTAGGGGATCCTGTGGTGTAGTGGTAGTGTCCCTGCTTCTGGGCCAGAAGGTTTGTGTTTCAATCCTATTTGCCCCAGAGGTGTAGCATGACATCTTTAAACAGGCTGATTTGAAAATATCTGTGTGACTATGTAATATCGTTCATGTCTTTGCATGTAAATTAATCAATTGAAATACGGTGATCTAGCAGTGTGGTTAATAGATGAAAAATACCAAGGGTGATTTGGTGGTGGGAAAAAAGCTATTCAATTGTGCAGGAGCACATTTTCGGATATAAAAATAGACAATAAAAAAGGTACGATTAAGTGGTAAGCTCTTGCGGTACAGTGTCCCTACCTCTAAGCCAGGTAAACCTGGGTTCAAGTTTCACCTGCTCCAGGGGTGTGCAATAACATCTCTGAACAGGTTGATTAGAAAATATCTAAGACTGAGAGGAGTAAGGGACTCTTTGGAACAGTGGTGATGTCCCTAGCTTTGGGCCAGGTGGCCTAGGTTCAAGACTCAGTTGTTACAGAAATGTGACAACACAGGTTGATTAGGAAAATATTTAAAACTGCCCAGGAAGAGACTCTAGAGATAGTAGTAATATCCTTACCTCTAATCTAGGAGGTCCCACCTATGTCAGGAGTGTATCATATCGTGTCTGAACAGGTTAATTAAAACACCTGAGGCTGAGTAGTTAATAAGTTCTGACTACACGCAAGGTGTCTTTATTTTTGCCTCACCAAATGGCTTGGTTCCAAATTAGGGAAAGGTATGTATGTGGAGTATAGACTAAGATCAGCAATGAATGATGGAATAACCTTGAGGCCCCCTTTGTCTTATCTTCCTACATCCACTCTTCATGCACAGAGTGCTACAGAATGGTTTCCCAGCTATTCTGAGGAACTAAGTGGCATTTTCTGAGTTGCCAAACGTGACGCAGTTCCTTTTGGAAATTATAGTTTGCAACATCATGCTACTGATTCTGCAGTCACCTAACCAATAAACCTAAATAAAACCTAAAACTGGAACTGAAAATGTAACAAAGTTCATTATGAAATCTCGGAAAATTGTCAGGGTAGACCTTAAGGCAATAAGATGTAGATTCAGAAGTAGGCCACTCGACTCATCAAGTCGACTCTGCCATTTAGTGCAATCACGACTGATCTAATAATCTTCAACTCAACTTTCCTGCCTTATACCCATAACCTTTGGTTTTTCTACTGATTAAATGAGCAACCCTTTCTTCTGAGATTATGTCCCCTAGTCCTAGACTTTTTCACAAGGGGAAACTTACCAGCTGAACTTTTAAATAAGCTTTTTATGAATTATACACAGGGCCCCTAAATCACATTGTGCTGCAGCTTTTTGCCGTCTTTCCCCAATAACATAATATTCAGCACTTCTATTCTTCCTGTCAATGTGCACAACCTTTGTCATTTATATAAAGAATTTGGATGTGAACATAGGAGGTATGGTTAGTACGTTTTAGATGACAGCAAAATTGGTGGTGTAGTGGGCAGTGTAGAAGATTACCTCAGAGTACAACGGGACCATGATCAGATGGGCAAATGGGCTGATGAGTGGCAAATAGAGTTTAATTTAGATAAATGTGAGGTGGTGCATTTTGGTAATGCAAATCAGGGCAGGACTTATACACTTAATGGTAAGGTCCTGGGGAGTGTTGCCAAACAAAGAGACCTTGGAGTGCAAGTTCATAGTTCCTTGAAAGTGGAGTCGCAAATAGACAGGATAGTGAAGAAGGCGTTTGGCACACTTGCCTTTATTGGTCAGAGCATTGAGTATAGAACAAAAGAACAAACAACAAAGAAAATTACAGCACAGGAGCAGGCCCTTCAGCCCTCCAAGTCTGTGCTGATCCAGACCCTCTATCTAAACCTATCACCTATTTTCCAAGGATCTGTATCCCTCTGCTCCCTGCCCATTCATATATCTGTCTAGATACATTTTGAATGACACTATCTTGCCCGCCTCTACCACTTCTGCTGGCAACGCATTCCAGGCACCCACCACCCACTGTGTAAAGAACTTTCCACGCATATCTCCCTTAAGCTTTTCCCCTCTCACCTTGAAATTGTGACCCCTAGTAATTGAGTCCCCCACTCTGGGAAAAAGCTTCTTGCTTTCCACCCTGTCTATATCTCTCATGATTTTGTAGACCTCAATCAGGTCCCTCCTCAACCTCTGTCTTTCTAAGGTAAATAATCCTAATCTACTCAACCTCTCTTCATAGCTAGCACTCCATACCAGGCAACATCCTGGTGAACCTCCTCTGCACCCTCTCCAAAGCATCCACATCCTTTCGGTAATACAGGAGTTGGGAGATCATGTTGCAGCTGTACAGGACATTGGTTAGGCCACTGTTTGGAATACTGTGTTAGATTCTGGTCTACCTGTTACAGGAATGATGTTGTTAAATTTGAAAGGGCTCAGAAAAGACTTACTAGGATGTTGCCAAGGTTGAAGGATTTGAGCTATAAGGGGAGACGCTAAATTGGCTGGGATGAAATTTACAGATTGCGGGTGGTGCAAAGTTGGCAGGAGCCTAACAGGATAATGAAGTCAGAAGTAGCAAAAGGCTGGATGACGATTTCAGTAGCAGTGAAGCTGAGACGGAGGAGTTAGGCAATGTTACAGAGGAAGCAAAAATGGAAGCTGGGATGGCAGTTTTGATTGAGGAAAACATTGTAGAGTTGGAAAAAGGGTATCTTTGAGGTGACAAGAGAAGTATCCATTTGATTAGAGTTGAGAAGCCAAAGGGAATCATATTACTATGTTGCTTCTATAGATGTCCAAATAGTGAAAAAGAGAGAGAGGGGAACAAAGAGAGTGCAAGAGAGATAGAGGAACATATCTGCAGGGAAGTCACAAATGAGCAGCAATAATAGAGCGGTGATATTGGTGATGTTAAGTCCCAAATATTGATTGTAGAGTGACAAATGTAACACCTTTATTCAATAAAGTTAGTAGCAGCATTCTTAGTAACTAAAGACTGGTCAGTTTGATATAATAGTAGGTAACATTTTGGAAACAATAGTACAAGAAAAAAAGAAAGCCCCAGCAAGCAATTGGAGAAGTTTGAGTTAGTTAAGGATTAATCCAACATGGATCTGTACGATGCAAACTGAAGTTTGCCTAAGTTTTTTTGATGAAGAAGCAAGTTATTGATGAAAGGATGTTGTTTAAATTAATTTTAAGAAGGCAGTTGACAATGAGCCACATAAAAGGTTTACTAACAAAGTTGAGGTTTATGGAGTAAAAGGGTCAGTGTCAGTTTGAATTAACAAAAAGGCTTAATGACACAAAACAATGAATCGTGGTACATGGTTATTCATCAGACTAGAAGGTGCTGGTCCCTAGCAGTGTAAGTGGTGGGACCACTCCTGTTTTTAACATGAATGATATATGAATACAGAGTAACATTTCAAAATTTGTAAATATTATTAAGTACAGTGAAGAGACAAAGAAAGAAGAGAATAATAACCAACTGCAACAGGACTTTTTTTTCAGGGTGTGAGTACACAGTATCTCAAGTGCACTAGAGATAAAAGGTACTGCAGATGCTGGAGAATCCGAGATAACAAGCATGGGGCTGGATGAACACAGCAGGCCAAGCAGCATCATAGGAGCAGGAAAACTTGACGTTTCGGGCCTAAACCCTTCATGTCCATTTAAGGCTGCCATTTTTACATATAAGCAGAGGAAGTCTAGACAAAGAGAGGAATTCATGGCCATAATTTCACAAGGCAGCATGGCTTGTATGCATTCCTCCAGCTAAAATATCAGTGGCAAAACTATTCATGATCTTAAAGGTTGCTCAACAGCTGTTAAATTCTGGGAACAATGTTAATTGTTTTAAGGTAAACCTTCTGCAAAATTTTAGGACAAATTTCAGCCAACAGCTCCAGCATGTTGAGTAGGAATGGCAGTTGCGGCTGGGACGACGCATAAGTCTAACAAAGAGGAACCTGGGCTTTAGCTAAGTACATAGAACATAGAACATTACAGAGCAGTACAGGCCCTTCAGCCCTCAATGTTGCGCCGACCTGTGAAACCAATCTGAAGCCCATCTAACCGACACTATTCCATTATCATCCATATGTTTATCCAACGGCCATTTAAATGCCCTTAAAGTTGGCGAGTCTACTACTGCTGCAGGCAAGGCATTCCATGCCCTTACTACTCTCTGAGTAAAGAATCTACCTCTGACATCTGTCCTATATCAATCACCCCTCAATTTAAAGCTATGTCCCCTCGTGCTAGCCGTCACCATCCGAGGAAAAAGGCTCTCGCAGTCCACCCTATCTAATCCTCTGATCATCTTGTATGTCTCTATTAAGTCACCTCTTAACCTTCTTCTCTCTAACGAAAACAGCCTCAAGTCCCTCAGCCTATCCTCATAAGACCTTCCCTCCATATCAGGCAACATCCTGGTAAATCTCCTCTGCACCCTTTCCAATGCTTCCACATCCTTCCTATAATGCGGCGACCAGAACTGTACGCAATACTCCAAGTGCGGCCGCACCAGAGTTTTGTACAGCTGCAACATGACCTCACGGCTCCGAAACTCAATCCCTCTACCAATAAAACCTAACACACCGTACGCCTTCTTAACAACCCTATCAACCTGGGAGGCAACTTTCAGGGATCTATGCACATGGACACCGAGATCTCTCTGTTCGTCCACACTACCAAGAATCTTACCATTAACCCAGTACTCTGTATTCCTGTTACTCCTTCCAAAGTGAATCACCTCACACTTTTCTGCATTAAACTCCATTTGCCACCTCTCAGCCCAGCTCTGCAGCTTATCTATGTCCCTCTGTAACCTGGAATATCATGCTCTCCCACCCTTGTCAAATGTCAGACAGGTTGGGGAAGGGATGTTGGGCAGTGGGAAGGCCACCAGGTGATTTTCTGACACATCTCAAGACCTTCAAACTTGCTGTCAGGGAGCATAAAACATGCTTTAACATCATGTGCAGTTCTGATTCTCATTCAGCATCTTGATGAACTGTATTGTTTTGTTCCAGAAACTTCACAGTCCTGTTTAGAGGAACTTGTTCATGTCTTGTTTCACTAGCTTCACAGCTGCTGACGACAAACCCATTTTAGGAAGGAAGTGCATTGTTTTACTCTTTGGAATTTCCAGCTGTGAGCTCATCCACTCCTTTAAAAACCATCTCATGTACTAATTCTGTCTATTCCATCTTAAAAGGCTCACTGCCTGATGGTGGCAACGGACTGACAGAATTTACTGACTTACCGTGTGTGAACCATTGTTTTAATCATGAAACAATTTGAGGTAAGAAAGAACAGTTTTCATTTTTCATTTGTTAAAATGTTGACTGTTTCCCTGAATGTTTGAACAATGCTGGTTAACTGTCTGATGTTTTGTGTCTGAACTTCTGACAAGTCAGTAAGTAAGTCACCTCCACCATGAAATGTGTTCCAGTCTGCCCAGCACACTGGGCCAGTCTTTATACAGTGCCCATCTACTGTAATTGTTGAACACATCTATTCCTTAATAACCGCTCTGTTTTATCTGGCAGACCTTCCTGTGTTGAGGGTGTTTTTTGAGGCCTTGGTTTGAGATTTTCTTGACGGCTATTATTTATTTTGAGGGCTACATTTTTGTTTTCAGGGCCCCCTTTTCCATGCTCACTATTTATTAGGTCATACAGTTATCTCCTGACAATACCTTTTTGCATTTGTGTTGAAGTATGGGATATTGGATTCAGACAGAAGCAGAATTAGTCGGTTTAAACAGCATCCTCCATAAGTATTAATGTTTCCTTAAACATAAAGGTAAAACACACAAGTAAAGCATTCATTTCCTAGACACCACAGAACTTAACTTGGTACAAGACAATGGTTGTAAGTTAAAACAAAAGGGTTATTTAAAAAAATAAAAAAACTAACACATTTCTATACATAAAAAGCTGTCATCTCAAACGCACCTGATATAGATGGGTGAGGTCACAATTAATATGTTTCTACTGCATTAAGCTGAAACATTTTAGCTAGGCATCTCATGCATCTCAGACTTGAACTTAACAACCGACAGATCCAACACATTCTTTTCCCACAAAGTAGTTCCTGAACCTATACAGCCTAAAAATACAGATTCCACATTCATTTGCAAAGATCTCATTATCTCTGTGATTTCAAGTTTTCTTGGCTCCCGTTTAGCTATCTCTTATCTGGCAGTTTTAGAATTGTTCTGCTTCCTTTGTAGGGTCCTTCTCCCCTTAGCCCTTTGTAGCCTGCAGCTCCTCTCACCTCTTATAGCTTGCCTCTCCAAAATCCACTTGCACTTCTTCCGCCCCTCGACAATTTTGTCGCCTCCGCCTGCCCCACTTATTTGCAGTCTCCTCCCTGCAGTGTTCTTGCCTCCTTTTCACCAACTCCTCTTGCAGACTACTCCTTAACCTACCAGTCTTGCAACCTCCTACTCCCCCACCACTCTTGCAGACTTCTCTTCCACCAAACTACCTTGCTACCATCTCTTCCACTCAATGTACCCTTCTCTTCCCTGGCAAAATTTCTGGCTCTTGGCAAAAGGCAGCTCTGGCTGCCCTGGTGAATCCCTCATTACAACAACTTACTTTTCTAACTGCTTCCAGCCTCTTCGGTCATGGGCTGGCTCTTTCCCATGTTTGAGCGTCTACTTCTTGGGGTGACTTTTCTTCCATTGATTGCCCCTATGGTTCAAATTTCCAGTGTGTTTTGGTGGATTTGGGGGAAGAAGTCACCTGCCATTCTTATGTATTTTGAGCATTCCCCTTAGTGAAAGATGTAGTTTCTCAGCATCTTTTACAGAGTCATTAAGGCCACACTGCTGTTACTCAGGTAGGTAACTAATGGAGTATCAGGTGTATAAGAGATACCAGGTAGACACAAACAAGTTACATTGGCAGATAGCTTGTATAGAAATATGAGATTATGCATTTTCTCTGTAATCATGAATGGAGCTAGACACTAGATGATAAAAGTATTAGCAACGAAAGAAGAGAGACTGATTTTAACCTATCATTTGTTTACACAAAGTTAAAATGCATTACATACACAAATCTTTACCATTCAGGAGACAAGATTTTGAAGCTGAGCAAAGTGAAGAACAGTTGGTGTTCTTGTTTAAAAGGTGTTTTAAAGAACATTGGAAAACAAGCAATGTCAAACATATAGGTCATTCACTAACCCATGAATAGGGTAAAGTGTCCAAGTGTTGGATTGTTCTTTGGATATCAGGCCATGACAAGGGTCCAGAAGAGATTTTCTAATGTGATCCTAAGAAAAGAGGAAAATCCAAGGAGACATTGGATAACTTTAACATCTATTCATATGGGGTAGGTTAAGGGGAGATCTGATGGAAGTATTCAAAACTATGAGGGTTGTTTGTGGAGAGAAAAATGTATTTACACTGGTTGAGGTATGATGTTCCTAGATGACTAGATCAATCTGGGCAGTCAATAATGAGTACCTGATAGTTGAAACAGTCTTGGGAGACAAGCAGTGCAGTGGTTAAAGACAGAAAAACATTACAGAAAAACATTGAGCCAAATAGTCCCTGGCATTCCAGTGATCAGTGGATGTGTCAAGCAGCCTGAACAACAAGAAAGGTATGGGAACTTTGAGGAGTTTAGGGGAGCTCATAAAATAAAATGGAGCCATCTGTTTTACTAGGATTGAGTGAGAGGTTTGGAGTGGAACAGACTTCAGAAACAATCTGAGTGTTGAGTTATAAAAATATAAGAATACAAGGAATAGGAGCAGAAAAAGGTCACCTGACTCTTGAGCCTGCTCCACGAGTCAATAAAGTCATGACTGATCTGATGAGACCTTATTTCCACTTTGCTGTCTGGCCACCATAGTCCTTTACACCCTTCTTAACCAAAAACCAGTCTAACTCAACCTTGAATATATTCAGCAACCACCACCTACACTGTTCACTGGGAGAGATAACTCCAAACACTAACAATAACAAATTCTTCCTCATCTCTATCTTAAATGGGCCTTATTTTAAAGCTATGCCCCTAGTTCTAGGGGAGACTGAAAGTTTGTTTGTACCAAGAAGTGAGATTTCTTTAAAGGCGGACCAGGACAAAGTCATCAGGCTGGGAGGCCTTGTGAAGATGTAATTGCACCAAGTTTAAAACAGCCTCAGCGTTACTGTCCTGGTCTGCAGCTGATATTCTATAATGGAGTTCTTTGTAAACCACCTTGGGTCTTCAGATAATAAAGCATTTCAGTATTGGAAACCAGTTCAATCACATGACCAACTTGCTATTGTTCACCCAGAATGGTTTAAAGCTGAAAGGCATTGTTATACAATGGAGATGGTTAATGGCCAGTCTCACTATTTGTATTTCTTCAGTTCTAGAGAAAAGGGGTGTGACTGCCTCTCGTAAAAACATGTTCAGATAATTTGCCCCCTCTGATGCACTGTTCAAAGCTCAGACCCTAGTTCACCAACTTCAAGCTTAAGGCATCTACTACACAGGTGATTATTGTGGACCACACTGGTATCCATTGCTTCTACATGCTACACCTGCAATACACCATCTGCCCTGCCATCGCATTGTGTTTTATTGAACTGATTAAGTTTAAAAATACCACTCAACTCATTTCTTCCACAAAGATCTGCAAGAAACAATTGTGTGGGAATGGGATTCAGTGTTTGAGGGACGGGTGATTATATTGAAGGTTTTTTACTTTTACCTTTCAAAATGAGAAAATATTTACAAAACAATGTCTATAACAGGAATGAATGATGTTGGGGTCATATAGAATCCATGACAGGGGAGGGTGTGAGTCAGTTATGGCAGCAGATTATTTGGGTGAGTAGAGTCTGGGGTTTGGAAGAGTTGTGGATTTATGGACTAATTAAACACTATTAAATTAAATTGTATCTTGTTTTGTCAGATAACTTCATCACATGATGTAACCAACAAAACCTTCAACAATAGAAGCTGTGTTATCCTTCCAGATGGTATGGATCTATTTCCCTTATTTTGTACATTATTATTTTCCTTTATTGTGAACTTTGGGAACAAGCTGATAACATCCATGCTTTTGAATGTTTTGCGTCATCTCTATGGTTCAACAATGATGTCAGCTTTCAGTCATCATAATCTGGTAACACTTGTCTTCATCCTGTTCTCTCTAGCTACATTCCTCCTTCAAAAACTTCTTCAAAACTCATCCTCCAAAAAGTTGTTTGGTTACCTCCACCTATCCCTTTTCAAAGTCAGGATTCACATGACACCGGGTTATCATCCAACAGGTTTATGTGAAATCACAAGAAGGAGCACATTTCATTTTTTACAGCTACATCTAATCACCACATATCTAGCTGTGTTTGAAGTTCACCAACCATTATTCACCACACTTTTTACACTTACAAGCATCCATTGTAAACCTATCTTTGTGGTCGTTACAATCCTTGTTAATCTGCTCCTTCCAATATGGAACAGTTCTCTTCTCTCATACTGTCCCATTCTCTCATTTCATGGTCTTAGTCTTCTCTTCTACTTCTATATGTTGCCGTCAACCCTCATGGCAATTTAGCTTACACTCTCCCTAACCACACTGGAACACGGCCCAATAATGACATTGGTCCCAATATTGTTGAGAAGCCATTGCAGTTGTCACTCTGGTTCTGAGTAGATAAATAAGAATTGAACTGGGTGAGTGCAGTTCCAAACATCTGGAAGGAAATGGAGAAGAGTTGGAGGACAGCTACAGCATAGGGTTATATCCAAAGTAAATCTTCCTCTACACTCTTTCCCACAAAATGCTTCCGGGAACAGATTAGCAGATTAGTTAGGTGCAGAGTAAACTTTCCTCTACACTAACCCTATCAAACAGTCAAAAGTTCAGGCACAAGCAAATTAGATAGAGACAAAAAGTCCCTCTGTATCATCCCATCAAACTGGAACAAACGTAGAGACTGTTATAATATTGGAAAACGGCAACCAATTTGCATACAGCAAGGTCCCTTGAGCATAAGTGGGATAATGACCAGGTAATCTGATAATTTAAGAGATAAATATGAGCCAGAAGAAATCTCCTGCTCTTCTTCAAATTGTACCATAGGATTCTTTCCTCTGGATGAGTAAAGTATCCTCTGCACAACTTTTATCCATACATGTACCCTTAATATTAATATAAGATGATCATTCCCACACCTCCATCATTGCCTCCAGTTCCAATTTTGACTGAAAATTTTGATGGTTAGAAGTAAGCTATATTCCCCAGTGCCTGCTATTTATGATGAACATATACATAATTGAACACCTTTCAGATTGAATGCAATGTTTATGGTATCCATTTGGAGGTTATTTCTGTCCAGTTTAGCAACAGAACCTGGACAAGGGCAAAGCAAATGAAATTAACTGACTCTTTCTACTTGTAAAAGAGAAAGGATTCTAAACAGTGTTTCCATTCTTTGCAGGGCTACTTGGAGAGCTAAACTACAACATATTGCTTCTCTACTTCCATGGGTAGGAGACACCAGGCTTCATGGCAATATCACAACATTATCTGTCAAGTTCAAATAGCGAACATTGTCTTCAGAACTGTGAAATATCCATTTGGACTTACCTTCAGATCCATAAACATTTTCAAACCAGAATATGAAGTTTGAAGAAGTAATAGGAAAAAGCAAAGTAGTCATTTCATTAAAGGATCTTCTCTGATAGCTCAGGGACACTTACCCCAATTAGGGACTATACTCTGTTATTTAGTGTCCCAAGAGGAGCATCTGAGTACATATTCCCTTAAATCTAACAATAACTAAATAAAGCTCTGGGTCTAGGATATACATTTATCCTTTGATCTTCACCAGATAGCTCTGGCAGCACTGCCCTTCATATGCCCACATCTGTACAAACTATGTTAGGGTTGTAACTATGCCAGGAAAAATCACCACATCTAAACTTTGCCTTGGCGTGGACTTTATGGAAGCTCAAACTTGAACAGGACAGATAATGATCTGGGAGATTGTTTACATTGTTATGAGTTTCTGCTGTGAATGGTGTGACAATGGGCTGCCAAAGCTCAGTGTGGATCATGGTTAGGAAAGTATGTGTAACTTTCCTGGGAAAATTTTCAACACCCTTCCTAACTGATACACTAGGTTTACTATGGTACTGTGACAATATTATATCTCAATAAATTTTGAAATGATGTATTATAATTTTGTAGTTGCTGTAAGGAGTATTGGAGTGAATGAAATGAAGACCACGGCCAGGAATTTCCTGAAAGCTATTAGAATAACAGTCATTGAGGTCTACAGAACAGAGAAAAGGCCCTTCAGCCCATTCAAAACTAACTACTTAATTATCTAGCCCCATTTTCCAGCATTTGTTCCATAGCCCATGTGCCTTAGCCTCTTGTTCCTCCACTGCATCTGTAATGCTACCAAAGTTAGAGTGGAGAGGATGACATCCAATGAAATTCCAAGCCTCTGGAATAAATTAATCCTATTTCTCATTGCTGATGTTCTTCCTTTGTTGAGGTTTGCTGACTATTCCTGGTGACAGTTCTTGCAGTGAGCATTGGTGCACTATTCCACAGCAAGGGTATCACAGTTCACAGTGTTCTCAGCTGCCATTCAACCATTGGCATTTTCCCAACTGTTTCCATTATATCTCAGTCCTAGATAATTCTGCTTCTGTTCTCAAAGCCAAGATTGTTGAACTGACTGAGCTCTGCTAAGTCAGTACTAATCTGTAAGTGTAAATGATGGTGCAGGACCAGGCAGAAACCTCATCAGTATTGAGGGATCTTAGAACAGAAAGGTGACTGGGATCCCAGCCTGTTTATACCTGCCAATTACAGTGTTGTCACAGTCTTGAAACTAATATACACCAGCAACAAACAGTACAAAACATAACCACATCAGAGTAATAGTGAACAAGCAGAAACCCTCTCAGCCAATAAGACTGTTCACACAACCGTGATACCTAAAGCAGTACTCTACATTCACAAATAAATCACTTGATCACCTTGGAGAGGCACAAAAACAGATTAAAATTCAGCCAAAATGAGGAAACAAAATCTGAGAAGGTCCTTTTCAAGCAATCAAGCTATTCCAGGAGATCACTCAAAGTGGGGAGCACAGGGGGAGCAGAAAGGCAAGGAAGAAGAGGGTGGGACAAAATAGGGACAAGAAGGGAAAATGTGGAAAAGGATGATGAAAGAGGGAAGAGGAGAAGGAAGAAGGGGACAGAAAAAAGAAGTAAGGGGGAAAGGAAGCAAAAGGAGAGGAGGAAGGAGTAGTGGAATAGAGGAAGGCAGAGTGAAGAAGATTAACAGTAGGAAATAGAGAAATGTGTGAGATTTTTCTCATTTTTGGGAAGTGAATGCTTCTGGATAGGCTAGCTTTTATTGTCTATCCCTATCTGGCCCTAAGAAGATGGTGGTGAGTTGCCTTTGGAACTGCTAGTCTACTTTTCAAGAATGTAGCCTGCTATCCCCTCCTCTTCCTTCCCACTTTCTTGTTTTGGGCACAATACCGTGTCATATGGTTGGTAACTGAACAGGCAGACCCACAAGACCTTTCGGAAGACAGCTCCAAGATTTGATTCAGCAGCAGTGAAGGAATGGTGGGAGGGGAACTTAACATAGAAACATAGAAAATAGGAACAGGAGTAGGCCATTCAGTCCTTCATGTCTGCTCCACCATTTAATATAATTATGACTGATCATCCAACTCAGTGCCATTCCCATTTTTCCCATGCCCGTTGATCCCTTATCTAATTAGAACAATATCTAACTCCTTCTTGAAAGCATTTAATGTTTTGGACATAACTGTTTTCTGTAGTAAACAATTTCACAGGCTCACCACTGTATGGGTGAAGAAATTTCTCATTTCAGTCCTGAATGGCCTACTCCACATTCTTACACTAGAACCCCTTGTTCTAGACTCCCCATCATCAGAAATATCTTTCCAGTATTTACCCTGCCTAGTCCTATTGCAATCTTTGAAGTTTCTATGCAATCCCCTCTTTTTCTTCTAAACTATGAATATGAATTTCCTAGCTGATTCAGTCCCTCTTCATACTTCAATCCTGCTCTCCCAAGGATCAGTCTGGTAAATCTTCACTGCACTGTCTCCATAGCTGGAACATCCTTCTACAGGTAATGAGATCAAAACTGCACATAATACTTCAAGTGTGATCTCACCAAGGCCCTGTACAATTACTGCAACACATCCCTATTCCTGTACATGAATCCTCTCACAATGAAAGCCAACATGGCATTTGCCTTCTTCAGTGCCTGCTGCAACTGCATGGTTAATTTCAGTGGCTAGTGTACAAGGACACCAGGTCCTACTGCACTCCCTCTTTGCCCAACCTATCACCATTCAGATCATAATCTACCTTCCTGTTTTTGCTACCAAAGTGGATTACCTCACATTTATCCATCATCTCCCATGCATGTGCCCACTCAGTCAACTTGACCAAATCACACTGAAGCATTTCTGCATCCTCCTCACAGTCTACCCTCTCACCTAGCTTTGTGTCTTTTGTAAATTCGGAGATATTTCATTTAGTTCCCTCATTTAAATGATTAACATATATTGTGAATAGCTAGGTTCGAGCACTGATCCTTACGGTACTTCACTCATTATACCTGCCACTTGATAAATGCCTGTTATAGTCCTATGTCGTTTTCTGTCTGCCATCCAGTTCTATATCCCTCTTAGGAAACTACCCCAAACCAATGAACTTTAATTTTACATGCTAATTTCTTACATGGGACTTTATCAAAAGCCTTCTGAAAATCCAAGTAAACCATATCAGTAGGACTGAGGTCAGGAGGAACTTCTTCACCCAAAGGGTTGTGAATCTGTGGAATTCCCTGCCGAATGAAGCGGTTGAAGCTACCTCACTGAATGTTTTTAAGGCAAGGCTAGATAAATTTTTGAACAGTAAAGGAATTAAGGGTTATGGTGAGTAGGCTGGTAAGTGGAGCTAAGTCTCAAAGATCAGCCATGATCTTATTGAATGGCGGGGCAGGCTCAAGGGGCCAGGTGGCCTACTCCTGCTCCTAGTTCTTACGTTATGTTCTTATATCCACTGGTCCCCATTATCAACTACTAGTTACATCCTTGAATGATTCCAGTGGATTTGTCAAAGTGATTCCCCTTAAGTAAATCGATGATAACTCTGTCTGATCCAGTCAGTGGTGTCCATGCTCCACTATTGATTCTTTTATAGGAAGGATATTGTTAAGCTGGAGAGGGTTCATAAGAGATTTACCAGGATGTTGCCAAGACTGGAGGGTTTGAGACATAAGTAGAGGCTGGATAGGCTGTGACTTTTTTCACTGGAGCATAGGAGGTTGAGAAGTGACCTTATGGAGCTTTATAAAATAATGAGGGGAATGGCAAGTGTCTTCTCTCTACAGTGGGGGATTTCAAGACAAGGGGGCATATTTTTAAGGTGAGAGGAGAAAGATTTAAAAAAGACACAAACAGCAATTTCTTTACACAGAGGGTGGTTTGTGTGTGGAATGAACTTCCAGAGGAAATTTGGATGCGAGTATAGTTACAACATCTAAAAGACATCTAGATAAGTACATGAATGAGAAATGTTTGGAGAGATATGGATCATCTGTAGGCAGATGGGCCTAGTTTAGTTTGGGATTATGGTCGGCATGAACTGGTTGGACCAAAGCATTTGTTTCTGTGCTGTATGATTCTATAATGGACTCTAGCATTTTTCTCACTTCTAATGTCAAGCTAAACAATCTATAGAGATAATAGGTACTGCAGATGCTGGAGAATCCGAGATAACAAGGTGTGGAGCTGGATGAACACAGCAGGCCAAGCAGCA
>JAHRHZ010000078.1:19370896-19388006 GCA_024137785.1 Ginglymostoma cirratum | reverse complement strand
TGCTGCTTGGCCTGCTGTGTTCATCCAGCTCCACACCTTGTTATCTCTAAACAATCTATACTTGTTTTCTCTCTACCTCCATTTTAAAATATTAGGGTTGACATTAGATACCCGCCAATTCATAGGAACTGTTTCAGGGTCCATAGAATCTTGGAAGAAGACCACCAATGTCATCCATGATTTCCAGGGCATTTTTTTTAAGTAGTCTGACATGTAGAATAATGGCCCTGCATATTTATCAGCATTTAATCCCATCAATTTCCCAATACCATTTCCCTATTAATATTGATTTCCTTCATTTCCTCCATCCCACTGGACCCAGTGTTGCCCAGCATTTTGGGACATTATTTGTGCCCTCCTTTGTAAAGATTGAACCAAAGTATTTAATTGATCTCCATTTATTCCCGCTGTAACTTCCCCTGCTTCTAACCATAAAAAAGCTTACTAATCTTGACGAATCTTTATTCTCTTCACTAATCTTTTTTCTCTTCTATACCTATAGAAGCTTTTGCACTCAGTTTGTATATTCTCCACAAGCTTACCCTCATACTTTATTTTCCCGTCTTAATAAACCCTTTTGTCCTAGAAATGCAGCTTTAGCATCGATTGAACTATACTCCCAAGCATTTGTTACAAATAAGACCAAGTACACCCAATATGATAAAATGGAAATATCTTTAAATTTCAGAGTTATTCTGTCTGAGTTTATTAGAATTGGTAAGGGGATTGTGAAGATGTTGAGTTTTACGATTAATATCAGTTGACTGGAATAATAGTCAAAAAACTATTACTTTTGCAAACGTTTTCTACCCCGTACTTGTCTAAAATTTATGGTAAAATGCTTGGTATGACAGGGAGAGAATTTGCATTGCATGATACTCATCTTCCTGATGCATCATTGGCTCTATTGGTGAATCAACAGACTATGGGCTACACGTAGACACCAAGGCATGGCTCAGTAACTCTGGACAGATAGTGTGGTATAATATTTCAGGCAGCTGGTTAAAGATTGGCTCACAAATCCTGACCAACCAAATAAAAAGAGGCCAACTTTTTATTGGTGTGGCTACAATTTGTAAGATCTTGTTTTGTGCAAATGGTTGCAACACAACAACTTACCACCTTTTGAAGGTCACACAAGACATAAGTTATGTTGTATAAGCCTGAATGTCCAAACAATGGAGATTTACATCAAGTTACTGGTGCTTTTTACTTCGGTGCTGGCTGTGTCATATAGGTTGGGCTGTCTACCCAGTATAGTACTGAGGAAATGCTGCATTGTCATTGGGCAGTACAGAGGGAGCATGGTACTTTCGCAGGGTCTCTATTTGGAGACCGTCACACTGTTGAAGGGTCCGCAGTAAGCAGTGGCTGCACTGTCTAAGTGCAACTATTGGATGAAACATTAAACTAGGTGGATGTAAAAAATGCCATGACTCTATTTGAAGAATAGCAGAAGAGTACTTCCCCATATCTTTTGCAATGATTGGCCTTGAATTAAGATGAAAAAAAAAATTAAATCGTGTTTATCTCACAATGCTGCTAAAGTGCCATCAACCTGTAGTATTAACTCTGTTTCTCTCCATAGACATTGCCAGACTACTAAGCATTTCAAACATTTTCTGATTTTATTTTGAATTTCCAACATTAGAGTATTTTGCATTTGCTTGCATCTCGGTACTATTTGTGGGACCTTGCCGTACGCAAATTAGCTGCTGCATTCAACAACAGTGGGCAGCATGGTGGCTCACAGCTGCAGGTACCCGGGTCCGATTCCAGTCTTGGGCGACTATCTGGGTGGAGTTTGCACATTCTCCCTGTGTCTGCATGAGTTTTCTTCAGGTGCTCCAGTTTCCTCCCACAGTCCAAAGGTGTGCAGGTTAGGTAGATTGGCCATGCTAAATTGCCCATAGTTTCCAGGATGTGCAGGCTGGGTGAATTAGCCAAGGGAAATTCAGGGTTACAGGGGTAGGTGAATGGGATGCTCTTCAGAGGGTCAGTGTGAACTCAATGGGCCAAATGGCCTGCTTCCATATTGCAGAGATTCTATAAAAATTCTATGTATTCTATTGCCTTCAAAAGTACATCATTGGCATTGAAGAGCTTTGAGTTGTCCTGAGCAAATAAAAGGCACTACAAACATAGAACACTGTTTATGTTTAGGCAGAATCCTGACTGGCATCAGTTTGCAACCATTACATTGCCTCATAACGTGATGAGGAGCTAGTGCTCACCTTCATTTTACAAGAATGGAACCATCTTCTGCTCCTACTTTTGAAGTAGTGCCGAGGAACATTTGGTACTTTCTGTTGAAGAATAACAATGGACTATTAACAAAATTAAGGCACTGTAGTTAACAGAGATCAGTGAGCGCAGTGTGGTAGAAAACAGCCACAGGCTCAGTGCAGTGCCTGACTGAGATTGGAAAGTTGGATAAGTGTTTGGCAGTTTGACTTGATGTCCATCGGAGCAGCGTCATTCAAATACTCCATTTTTATGTTACCCAGGAACAGAAACAGCTGTTTAAACTTGTTCAACGACATAATTCATGGTGAATATTTGCCAAACTACAAGAATCAATTTTTACAGGCAACTGTAGGGGTGAACGATTAGAACCAGATTGTATATATCCCAGATTAATGTTCATAGTTTTAATGAACAAAAGCAGTGAATTACAGAGCAATGTCCAATCAAATTCCATAAACGTATGGATTGTAAATCTGATTCAGAAATAGTAGGAACTGTCGATGCTGGAGAATCTGAGATAACAGGGTGTAGAGCTGGATGAACACAGCAGACCAAGCAGCCTCAGAGGAGCAGGAAAGCTGACGTTTTGGGTCTGGACCCCTCTTTGATTGTAAATCTGCTTTGATACACTTCTGTGGGGAAGTAGATGGGGTATATTTGTCAGAACTGGTTGCACTGAGGGGAGGATGCTCCCTTGTTTCCCACCTTGGTCTTGGAGACACCACTTGCAGTGACGCATATAAGTAGGCCTTGGCAATTGTCCTAAACCCCGAATATAAAATAGGGATCAAAGGCCCAGAGCCAACAGGATGAGATCTTCAGGATCCCTGACTCTTGCCAAGGGCAAATGTGTTTTACCACAGCAACTAAATAAAACACTGCTCTAAGAAAGAGGACAGACACACCTCAATCAAATGGACAGTGTTTGAGGGAGAAAGAATGCAGTCCCACTGAGTTGCAGTATATGAATAATGCAGAAAGTATGAATATTATAAAATAATGATCTCTTTTGCTGTGTTACTGTAAGCACATAGGATATCGATACAGAATTAAACTTTTCCTTCAGACCAGGCATTACATGATCAATTTATACCTGAAGCAGCAGAAAAGGATAAATGAAGGGAGAGCAGACACAGAGCTGAGATTAAACTAGAGCTGTGCTGATAAAACAGTTTCTTTACTGTTCAACACTTTTCACACCCGCAGGAGGTTTTGTTAACATCATACCAATGCAAAGGATGGTAGCCTGTATTCCACCCAACTGTGTCCCCAGAACAGAATTCAATTGCACCATCTTTATTCCTCGTCTCCACTGTTATTCTGATGGTAGTCAAAGCTCTTCCTCATTGTCAAGGACTTTGAGTTGTTTTATCCAAACATTGCCTCAACTTTCTGATGTAATGGTGGAGAGGTTCAAATGACATTATATAGGGGTATAGGAGGGACATTGTAGAAAATGACAGGCCAAGGATAGAATATTGCACATCGCACAGTGCAGGAATGAGTTATATTTGGTCTAATTTGGACATTGTGAAGAGTTTATATGACCTTTTCACAAGGATTAAGCATTTTGAGTAGAAGCCATGATAGAATGGAGCCCATAAAAGGGTATAGTTTACAATAACAGAGGATCTTCTATGGTAGGGCACTATTATAGGACAGAACAATCAAAAGATTTTGGGCATGAAAGGAGTCCTGATATTTCCCTCTGTGACAATGATGTGACCTTTCTTTACTTAGATCCAAGTCCCAGTTGTACTTCCATTTGCTCTTTCAGTTTGAATTTTTGAATCTGTAAGAACACAAAAGAAAAAATTCAAACAAGGTATTTTCAAGACAGGAAAAGGTCGATTGAACCTAACAAGAATGTCACTTTCCAAGAATCAATCATACCCAGCTACTTTCTATATACAATCCCCAATCCATCCAACCATCTTGTCCCCTTAACCAAAACCACCTCACAATTTTCTCCCCATTTCCCTCAATCTCACTTTGGCTCAATCCTCTCACCATGGCTCAAATCCCTGTGACAGAATCGGACAATGAGTTGGGTATTGAGCACTGCGTCCCTCAGAGTGGGACAATATGTTGGGTTTTGAGCATTGGGTCTTTTGCAGTGGGACAACGTCTTGGGTTTTGAGCACTGAGTCTCCTGGAATAGGACAGTGGGTTGGGTTTTGAGCACTGGGTCTCTCAGAGTGGTACGACATATTGGGTTTTGAGCACTGGGTCTCTTGTAGTACGACAACTGGTTTGGTTTTGAGCACTGGGTCTCTCAGAGTGGGACAGTGGGTTGGGTTTTGTGAACTGGATCTCTCAGAATAGGACAGTGGGTTAGGTTTTGAGCACTGGGTCTCTCATAGTGGGACAATTTTTGGGTTTTGAGCATTGGGTCTCTCAGGATGGGACAGTAGGTTAGGTTTTGAGCACTGGGTCTCTCATAGTGGGACAATTTTTGGGTTTTGAGCATTGGGTCTCTCAGGATGGGACAGTGGGTTAGGTTTTGAGCACTGGGTCTCTCATAGTGGGACAATTTTTTGGGTTTTGAGTAGTGGGGCTCTCAGGATGGGACGGTGGGTTAGGTTTTGAGCACTAGATCTGATGATTGGGACAATGCATTGGGTTTTGAGTGCTGGGCCTGTCAGAGTAGAACAGTGTGTTGGATTTTGAGCACTGTATCCAACAGAGTTTTTTCCAGTATGAATTCTTGTTGGTTGAGTGGTAAGTCTATAACAAAGGGAAGCAATGATCACTGGGTTGAACACTGAAACTAATTTTAACACATGTCATCTTCCACCACCTTGGTGAAGATCAGCTAATTTAGTTGAGATTATCAAACTAGGGCCAGTTCAATTACTCACAGTCTGAGCTATTATAAATTTCCATCTGTTCTACTTTGCTTCCAAGAAAGTTACAAACACAAGTTTAATGTATGAGGTTCTAAAGCTACGTCTTGGGCTGATTTCCTGTTCCTGTCCTTGAGAAGTACCTTCTCTTATGGCCCGCAGTTTGAAGTATGCAGTCAACCCCCTTAAAATGGCAAAGTAAGGAGGTGTACCCACACCAATTGGACTCAATACCCCACTGAATGTCAATTCAAGTTTCAATGACCATTGTCCAGTGTTCACTCAGAGGGCACTACAGACTCTTCACCTTCTACTTCAGGGATGAAAATACTAGCTCTGGGCCAAAACCTCACTCAATAGTAAATGCAATTCCCATTAGTTTCACCCACTAGAACATTATGGAATCCAATTACAGCATCAGCCTTGGAACCCCCACATTGATTATAGCAGTCAGAGCACATGTGAATGTTCTCTATATCCAGATGGTGATGCAGAAATATTTTTACTTTACATTTTCAGTTATCAGAAATTAATAGTCTTTTCAGGTTTACTGCTACTGTACGTACCTTCCCACTAGCAGTCCGAGGGAAATCATTAACAAACACCATGTACCGTGGGATCTTGAAATGGGAGATCTGTTAGGAACAAAGAAATTGATAGTTTCAAAATACTGCTTCAGTTTTTTTCCCTCGCATCTCCCTCAAGTCCAAATTATACAGTGATGGTGGATTATGAAGAATCAGTGAAATCTTCCTGTCCTTCTCAGCCTATTTTATTCACTCCCATCTCAAGGCACTAAATTCCATCCTATTCACTCCTGTCTCAGCATTCAGTACAATAGGTGTCACAAACATGTGACCACAATCCACAAATGCTTTCCTTTGTTTAGATTGAGTCCCTGTTGTGTCTTTGGTGGATCAATGCTGACCATTTGGAGTACTAACAGGACTATTTAGTAATTTACAACTCCATCTGAAAGAATAGAATGTGATCTCAAGCCATGCTGAACTTTTCTGAGGTGGTGGCTTCTGATATCACCACAATCCAGCTATTTTGCAAATTTGAAAGACGTGATAAATTTCCCTGAGACTCACACCCAGTTACTATCTTACTGATTGGGAACATCAATGAGAGAATCTTGAATTCAGGGCAATCTTGTTCCCTTACTTTTTAATTTCAATGGCCAGATACAATGGATAGAATTTAAAGTTCCTGACCTGGGTAACGCCTACCAGTTACAGAATGGTGGAAAATGTGCAAATCTTCTGCTGAGGAGGCTTGACTGTATTTACATGGAAACAGAAGATAAGAGGAAGAGTTGGCCATTCGAGCCCTCGAGTCTGCAGTACCATTTGGATGGCTGATCATTGAGCTCAATACACTAATTCCACCCTTGCCCCATTTTTCTTGATTCCTTTAGCCACAACTGCTATATCTAACTCCTTCCAGAAACACATAATGTTTTGGCCTCAACTACCTTATGAGTGAATTTCACAGGCCCACCATTATCTGGTGAAGAAATTTCTCCTTATCTCTGTCCTAAAAGGTCTACCCCTTATGTTTAAACAATGACCCCGGTTCTGGACTACTCTACCACTTGGAACATCCATCTGCATCTAACTTGTCTAGTCTTGTTAGAATTTGATAGGTTTCTATGAGAGACCCTCTCATTCTTCTAAAATCCAGTGAATTTAATCATAAGCAACTCACACTCTCCTCATACATCAGTATGGCCAATCCACGAACCAATTCAGTAAACCTTCACTGCACTCCATCTAAACCAAGAACAGCGTTTCTCAGATAAGGAGACCAAAACTGCACAAAATATTCCAGGTGTGGCCCAGTGTGCCTCTGAGGCACTTAAGTGGGCAATGGTGGACATTTTCTGCCATTTAGGATGCCAACAATGGAAATCAGACCCACAAGAGATGCCAGTCAATCAGAAGCCATTGCTGGTAGCACCACCGGGAGTGATGGCTGCCGGGACTTCACTAGGAGTCATCGCTGGAACTCTGGCTTTGATTATTTGAGGATGTGTTGGGGTTCACAGAGCGTGGGGATCACAGGAGTGCGGGGGGTGGGGGTGTGCATTCAGTACTGACTCCTGTCTCACCCTATCCCCTTCTATATCTGTAGGCTACATGCTAACCTGGCAGAATTTGCTGGGCACCCTGTGGGAGCCACAAGAAAGCCGTGTGACTCCCATTTATGCCGTTAGTGAGTCTAAATGACATCCTGCCATAGGAGGACAGATTTCCTTATTGAGGCCTCTTCTTGCCTATGGTGCAATCACAAGGAGGTTTCCCTCTGCAAGGACATTTCTCACCATAATGGGCTGAATTTATTTTTCAGCACCTTGAACTACAATGCTCACCCCTCTGACTAATAAAATGTATTCTAATGACTCTCTATGTCCATTGTAAACAGGACTCTTTCTTGTGAATCTTATTGTTGACCATATATAAGTATGATCCACAAAAGCACATACCTGTCCCTTACAGTACATTTTAACCTCCTCAACTGTGCATTCCATTCCATCGTGGACTTTCACACAGGCACAGAGCTCTTCGCCCATCTTGTCATCATGCACTCCAACTACCTGCCAAGAGAATATGGAGTTAAATTCCATCAAACAGACACAGCCACTCCCCCGCCCCACCATCACACACTACACCCCGTCACAGCCTCGTTTAATGAGCTAGAAGAATTCTTAAAATGTAACGAGAGGTTTTTAATTTATATATCGCAACCTCAACAAGAAGCAGTGAGGTTCTGAACTTAGATTTTGGGAATTCATCTAGGTGGTTGGAAGGGGAATCAGTGGGAAATATTTTTGTGGCAACAATCATAACTCAGTTTGGTTTAAAGAAGTTATGAAAAAGTATAAAGATCAAAAATATTTAAAATGTCTAAACGGGGGAAAGGCCAATTCAACTAACCTCAGATGTTATTGAGCAAAAATGGACTCGAAACAGTTATTTAAAGGTAAATCAGTGTCAGAGTATTTGGAGATGTTCAGCGTTCAGAACAGCTTGTTCCCACTAGGAGAATGAGTCTGATCACAGACATGGATGTCAAAGAGAATAGAGCAGGATAAGGCAAAAAGAAAGCATATGTCAGATGTCATTAGCAATAACATGCTCACTGACACTCAGTTTGGGTTCCACCAGGGCCACTAAACTCCTGACCTCTTCACAGTTTGGTCTAAAGATGGATAAAAGAGCCGAATTCCAGAGGTGAGGTGAGAGTTACTGCCTTTGACACCAAGGATGCATTTGATTGAGTGGAGTCCTACCTAAACTGGAGTCAGTGCGAATCAAGGGGCAAACTCTCTGTTGGCTCGAGTTGTACCTGATACATGGGAAGATGGCTGCAATGCTCGGCAGTCAGTCATCTCTGCTCCAGGACCTCTCTGCAGGAGTTTCTCAGGGTAGTGTCCGAGGCTCAACCATCTTCAGCTGCTTCATCAATGACCTTTCCTCTATCATTAGGTCAGAAGTGGGGATTGTTGCCGATGATTGCATAAATTTCAACACCACTAATGACTCTTCAGATATTGAAGCAGTCCAGGCCAAAATGCAGCAAGACCTGGACGACATCCAGGTTTGAGCTGACAAGTTACAAGTAACGTTTGTGCCAGACAGTCCCAGGCAATGACCATTTCCAACAAGAGAGAATCTATGCATCATCAATTGATATTTAGTGGCAGCATCATCACTGAATACTCCAGTATTAACATCCTGGGAGTAACCATTGACCAGCCGTATAAATACTATGGCTACAACACCAGGTCAGAGGCTAGGAATCTTGCAGCAATTCAACTCCTAACGCCCCAAAGTGTGTCCACCATCTACAAGGCACAAGTCAGGAGTGTGACAGAATACTTCCTAGATAACAAGGTGTGGGGCTGGATGAACACAGCAGGCCAAGCAGCATCATCAGAGCAGGAAAGCTTGATGTTTCCTACTTGCCTGGATGAGGGGCAGCACAATGGCTCAGTGTTAGCACTGCTGCCTCACAGTGAGTTGAACTTGGGTTCAATTCCAACCACAGACGACTGTCTGTATGGAATTTGCACATTCTCCCCATGTCTGCATTGGTTTCTGCTGGGTGCTCCCGTTTCGTCCCAAAGATGTGCAAGTTAAGTGAATTGGCCATGCTAAATTGCCCATAGTGTTCAGGGATTTCTAGGTTAGGTGCATCAGCCATCCGAAATACAGGATTACAAGGAAGGGTAGGGGGACGGGTCTGGGTAGGATGCTCTTTTTGGAGGGTTGGTGTGGACTTGTTGGGCTGAATGGTTTGTTTACACATTGTGGGCATTCTGTGAGTGCAGCTCCAACAACACTTCTTAAGGGCAACCAGAGATGGGCAATAATTGGTAGCCCTGCTAGTAAAGGCCAATTCCCGTGAAAGAATAAAAAGAAATCCTACAAGACCATAGAAAGTGCAGTTTCCAATGAAACACACTCAGAACAGGTACAACACAGATCACTAAACACTCTACGTAACGTGGTCCAATTCTCTGGAGAGCTGATTTTACAGCATACTAAACTTGTGAAATTTAATATGTGAAAATTTAAAACGTTGATCTTTTTCTAAAATGGAGTTAGAATTTCCACTCAGACTTTAACATAACTATAACAATGACATGAACATGCAGCAGAGATGTTGCTTGTAATTCATACACAATTTGGGAGTTTCTGTCAAAATATATTGCAGAGAGTAGGGAGTAAGCTGGAAAATATGGCACAGGCCGGTCACAACAATAAAAAGAGAACACGTGTTAAGTTTCTTTGATCAGACTTTCAGGAGGTAAGGAGGCAGGTCAAAAAGTGAGCCCTCAAACCCTGAGGGAAAAGCCAGTTTAAAAAAAACATTACTTGCTAATGAATGCACGAGTCATACTGGACCTCCATTTTGAGGCACATAAGACAAGTTGGATCAGTATTTGTCATTCGCCAATTTTACTGGCCTTACCAGTACCACATACAAATGAGAGTGGAAAAAGAAAATAGGAATGATTAATACATGGCTTGAAACATGGTACAGGAGGAAAGGTTTCAGATTCTGGGACCAGTTCTGAAGCAGGAGGCAACTATTCAAAAAGTATAAGTTGCTCCTCAAAACGACAAGGATGTTTTAGGAGAATTTAAACTTAATTTGCAGGGGAATGGACACCAACATATAGAAACAGGTAAGAAAAATTAAGGCACCTAAGGTAAGAATGCTGAATACTACTCAAAAGGAAGTTATACCATATTAGAAAGCAGCAGGTTAAGAAGAACTTCAAGGAATGAAAAGGGTTGAGTACAATGCACACATGTAAGCCCAGGAAGTTTGGTAAATATGCCTGGTGAATTAAAATAATTGACTTGTACAAGCGTACAAACTAACTCACACAAATTGTGAAGGGAAAAAGAGAGGTGGGGTAACAGTACTGATTAAGAAAGATATTGTAGTGTAGGAAAGAAAGGACATCCATGAGGGGTGAGGACAAAATTCATATAGTTAGACTGATCAGCAAAGAGAAAGAAGTTAAGGTGATCAGCAAAAGGAATGGTGGCATGAGGTTTACCTTTACACACAAGGAGTGATTAGGATTTTGAATGTGATTCCTAAAATTGTGATGGAGGCAAGTGAAATTGTGGTTTTGAAAGAGATTTGGCTGATTATGTGAAGGGAAAAACAAGCAGCAGAGCACTGGAGAAAGGATGCGGAAGTGTCACTGATTGAGTTGCTCTTGTAAAGAACCAGTACAGACATAATAAGGTGAATGGCCTCTTTCCGTGCTGCAACAATTCTATGATTCCATAGATTGTGTGATTTCTCCCCATAAGTTAAATTTGAGAGGTCAGCTATCAGTTAAAGGTCAATATGTCCTTCCTGCAGCCCAGCATTGTGCATAAGACTCCAGATAAGAGCTAAGAAGGGTTTTGTATGGTTGAAGCATGATTTCCTAATGCCTGGTAATCTTGTCGTCTAGGCATAGAGTTAGTATTTTATCAAGCATCTTAATCATAATTGTACCGACTGATGACATTTTCATGATCTATGTATCTTGCCACCATCGCCACTTCCACACCTCAAATTCTTTGCTTTTCCACTGTTTCTAGTCTTTCACCATTTATTAAATATGCATTTTCTCCCCTTATGGTTTAATCTAGGCAGTTTACAGTGTTGCCTGTCTTTGAGTAATTGGCAAATTTAGAAATGTGAGCTTTCAAAATCTTTGTTTAAATCATCAATGAACAAGATAAATAACTGAGGCACTAACATAGATCCTAGTGGAATTCAAGCTGCCTATGAAAATACCAGCCCATTCTGCCTACTCCGTTTCCTGACATTTAGCCGATTTTCTAATCAAGTCAATAGTTAACCTTCAGTTCCACAAGCTTCAACCTTAGTTAATAGTTTCTATGAGAGCTTATTCAGTGACTTCTAGAAGTCTATATGAATTTCAGAAAATTTGAAGAGGTCAGCTGTGACCTCTCCTTTACCAACCCACTCCAGTTACACCCAGTGAATATACTGTACATCTGCTAATATAAACTGTAGTTTAAGTCACTTACCTGGACTTCATGTATTTTTGGATGTGTGTGCAGAAATGCTTCTACTTCTGCTGGATAAATGTTCTCTCCTCCACGGATAACCATGTCTTTACATCGGCCAACAATCCGACAGTAACCATACGCATCAAGTGTGGCGATATCGCTGGAAGTGCAGGACCAAGTAATTAACACAGCATTTCTGCAAATTTTACCTGAGATCATCAGCGTCAGAACTAGAGTTTAATTGCCGGCTTTCTGTGGAGCAATGAAATACAGGAAAGTGGAGCATATTGGCCTTCTCTTGGTAAAGTCAATGTGTGTCTCAGTTGTATGGAACATGATATCTCAACTTTGCTTCTTGGCCAGGGTTCTGTTAAAGGTTCTCAGCCATGGTGAGTGAACGAATGCTGCAATTGACTTCAGTACCCCAAAGGCACATCCCAATAGAATCATTCAGTGCAGAAGAGGCCCTTTGGCCCATTGAGTCTGCACAAACACATCAGAAGCACCTGACCTTCAACCTAATCCCATTTGCCAGCACTTGGCCCATAGCCTGGAATGTTATGATGTGCCAAGTGCTCATCCAGGTATTTTTTAAAGGATGTGAGGCAACTCGCCTCTACCACCCTCCTAGGCAATGCATTTCAGAATGGCACCACCCTCTGGGTAAAAAGGTTCTTCCTCACATCCCCCCTAACCTCCTGTCCCTCACCTTGAATGCATGTCCCCTCATGACTGACCCTTCAACTAAGGACAGCAGCTGCTCCTTATCCACTCTGTCCATACCCCTCAAAATCTTGTACACCTCAATTTTCTCTGCTCCAAGGGAAACAACCCAAGCCTATCCAACCTTTCCTAATCTCTTAAATTTTCCATCCCAGGCAGCATTCTGGTGAATCTCCTCTGCACCCCCTCCAATGCAATCACAACCTTCCTGTGATGTGGTGACCAGAACCACACATAATACTCTCGCTTTGATCTCACCAAAGTTCTATGCAATTCCAACATGACTTCCCAGCTTTTGCAATCTATGCCTCGACTGATAAAAGCAGAAGTCCCATTTGCCCATTTCACCACCCTACTAATATGAGATCGATGACTTCATCAAGGAAAGAGGGCAGAGGGAAATGACAATAACAGAATTAATGGATAACCAAAGATCAACAAGTATTTGGCACCAAGTTACAAACTGGAATCTAAATGAGGAGCTTGAATAATATCATAAATGACAGTGTTTCAACCTCTGGAACTTACAATAATGATGAGTGAGTACACACTGAAGTATACTTTAAAGAAAAAAACTGCACACAGACTTTCTCACTGTTTCCCATCTCTCAGTTGCATGCACACATGTAAAAATGTAGGTTCTTACTTAGCCTGTAGCCTGATTGGCTCAGTAACATTGCATGTTGGCTGATTGTTTGATTAGTTATCCAGGTTCCCTCAAAACTTACAAGCCAGGGAAAGTTCACTCACCCTGTTTTGTACCAGCCCTCTGGCGTCATACATTCCTTTGTCTTTTCTGGTTCATCCCAGTATCCCAACATAACAGTGTATCCACGGATCCACAGCTGTCCCGCTGTGTTCAAAGGAAGGAGTTCCTCAGTTTGGAGATGCACAACCTTGGCCTGTAACACAGATTAAAATGCCATGAGATAGGGCTGGAGGTGCCATATGTTGCAATCATGCTCTAATGAATCACTGTTTGCCCATGTTCTAAATGCAAAACATTTACTTCATATATTGGCTAATTCTTGAGGGGCCAGCCCTCCAGGAATTGGACAAGATGCTTCAGAAATTGAGGACTAATCTCTCAGACACAACTGTGAACAATTCAAGAAGGAATTCAAAATGATATTTGAAAAATAATTTATTTTCCTTTTCTTGGAATACTTTTGCTTGGTAGCTATTAAAAGATAGAACTTGGAATGAAATGTGTTTGACTGAGACAGGTTGCTTTCTTATTGGCCTGGGAAGGCAGAAATTGTGGAGTTTGTGTTATGATCCCATATCAGCTCTTCAAGTTTTATTATAGTCCCAGACGAGATCTCAAAATTTGTTCCAATAAGGTTAAAAACTATTAACCTTTACTGTTTAAGTCAGCAAAATTTGAACTCCCAGTTGCTTACTAAGAGAATAAATTTTAATATACACAGGTTAATAAAGCAAACAGTCAATTTTACCTATCATACTCTCACATCAAGAATAAACGCAAGGTAAATATGAGTTAGCAGGCCAGCTTAGGCTGTACATACTAAAAACTGCTTATCAAATAGTTGACATAACCAAAACAAGTTCCTCAAATTTTGAGCACCCACTCAGACACCAGTCAATACGAAGTCACAAAAAAACCGCCGATGCTCTGTCTTCCTTGTGAAGGATTTCAGTTCCCCTCCATTGAGGTTACAGTTTCTGATTTCCCTCAAAAATTTCTGTAACTCAGACACAATGGCTGTTCATCTCCCAGTTACTCAATCCCCTCCACTGGATTCACAGGGCTGTTGTCTAACATTGAAACATTGGCAAATCCAAACTCTTCAGCTGTTCTGAGTGGATCACTACATTTCCAGGACTTCCCTGAAATAGTTTGGATCTCCAGCTGACATATGTTTACTCCACCTAAATTTCATAAGTACAATCCTCACCCTAAAAGGATAATGTGATGTACAATCGTAATCTAATCCAGGTCTCTTTCAAATCTGCTTCAAGACCCAGCCTTCTTTGATCTTCTTTTCAAGCTTAACTGACATGTTATGTAGAGTGTCCTCCTGTGATGGTCAGGGAATATTTTAGCATCTAAACACAAGAATGATCTCCGGTTGCAGCTACACAGCTGCTAAGAACCACTTCTGGGTTTCCTCAAGCCCCAGTATCCCTAGTCGCACTGGACAAATGCTCCTCCAGGCCTTCCATGACCCCGAATCTCAGTGATTTTGAGATAATAGCAACATTGCAGTTGTGATGGTGCCAACTTGACTTTAGCCTCTCCCCACCAACCCAACCCATTCACTGACCACTGAATTGGTCTATTTTATGCCCCCTGTTCCTCATCAGAATTGAGTGTATTCTATGCCTTAAATGTTACAATCTTTGGTTAAACCAATTATCATTTCCACAGGCACAAAGTCAGTTTCTCAAAACACACAGAGACATAAGAAGTCCTCCAAAATATAGATTTCCTCATGGCATGCTGGATGACCAACGACTGATTCGTGGGCTGGAGTGGTTGTAGGAGGAATGTCATGTTACAAAATCTATCCAAGCTGAGCTGGCAAATGTAATCATTAGCACTAGCTTTTGAAACTTCTGCAAGCAATTGGCCATTGGGTGAGAAATGATGTTTGGCGCAGGGTTGATATCCATCAGACTAACCAGGAAGTCTTTGCTTTATGCAACATTTGACTTAACATGATACCCTAGCTGGGCAAGTTACGGCTAGCAGTCACCATGGCACTGTTCCAAAGCTGAACTCAACTTCTCAGTAGTGGGAGAGCCAGGCAGATGACTCACTTACAACCGAGAGCTACAGAAATAGACTTCACTCAGGCTTTGAGCACAGTTTTCAGGTATAATACAAAACCAGTCACAGAGAGAAGAGACAGAGAGATACTAAGCAGTGATAAAGAGATATACAGACAGAAAGCTAGGAGAGAAGTAAGAGAGAGAAAAGGAGAGAAAGAAGGAAGGGCTAAGAAAAGGGAAGGGTAGGGAATAGAAACAGAGGGATGAAATGGTGATAAAAGGAAGTGCAAAAAGAGGTAAAGAGTAAGACAGAATGAGAAAAGAGAGAAATAGAGGGGAAAAGAGAGAAGAGAAAGAATAAAAACACATATAAACAGTAGAAGGAGAGAAGGGGAGGAGGGAAAAATGAGGTAAAGGATGAGAATAGAGAGGGAGACATCGAGAAGGAAGAAGTGAAGCTATACCACCTTACATACAGTCATCAGGAACTAATTAAACTACCGCTTTCTTACCTCGATGTGAGGGGAAATATATCCAACTGTTTCTAGTTTCCGTGTCATTTCATCCATTGGGAATCCTTGAAATGTGACTGGGCTGTTTTCTGTCGTTCCATATGCTCCCTGATAAAAGAAAGTTACTATTATTCAGAGCCAGCAGAACCATTTTTCTATTGATGAAGCTGCTAGGAATGATAGAGAAAGAAAATGGAGAAAGAAAATGAGGGGGAGGGTGCGTATGTTTGATGCTATTGACAAAAGAGGAGCACGGTGGCTCAGTGTTTAGCACTGCTGCCTCACAGCACTAGGGACTCGCATTCAGTTCCAGCCTCAGGTGACTGTCTGTGTGGAGTCTGCACATTCTCCCGCGTCTGCGTGGGTTTCCTCTGGGTGTTCTAGTTTCCTTACAGTCCAAAGATGTACTGGTTTGGTAGACTGTCCATGCTAAATTGCCCCAATTGTATAGGCCAAGTGGATAAACCATACAAAATGCAGGGATAGGGCAGGTGGTTGAGTGTAGGTCAGAAGCTCTTCAGAGGGGTGGTATGGACTCGATGGACTGAATGGCTTGCTTCCATACTGTGGGGATTCTATGAGATGATAAAGTTCTAAATACAGAGGACATTAGATGGTTGTAGGATGAAATCTATTTGATTTATTAGGGTGTTTTCACAGAGCTCCAAGTAATGAGAATAAGATTAATGAGCAAATTCACCAGCAAATTTCAAATGTGTCTAACAAAGGTACAACAAGAAGATCAAGTGAATTGAGCTTCCCAAAAACAGACTTTTAAAAAAACATAGTGTTAAGGGTAAGGGAAGATTTGAAAATAGGCCTCATGGTTAAAACACGCTTCTCTGAATTTTGCCTTGGGGTGTTATTAGTTCAGTCTTTTCTCTTAGAGCAAGTGGGTCAGGATCTATCACATTAATAATGTTCTTATCTCATTATGTGACATCTCATTTGTCACTTGTCCCATACGTTCTCATCACGTACGCTAGGCTGAGAGCTAGGACCAATAACAGCATGAACTCACCACAAAGTTTGCTTTGACAAATGAAGTAAACTTATGGCTTTGCTTGATTGATTTCCTTAAATGATTAAATATTATTCTTTCTGTCATTTCTATTGTCAATGTTTTAATGATTATTTGGACAAGAGGTGTGAAATGTTTAAAACCACTTTATCAATACTTTGATGGTCTGTCTGATTGACACTTTTATGGAATGACAGGAAGAACGGCCTTTTCTTTCAAAGAACATACCTTTCTCAGCTGGACCACCTTTACCATTGTTACTGTATGATCCATTGGTTTTGTACATAGCGCATACTGGGTGAGTGACCATAGTAGTTAGTATAATTTTGCATGATGGCATGAGTGGCTGAGGATTGAGAGGACTTATGGAGTGAGGGACAGGGAGCCCTGAAATAACAAGGTGTAGAGCTGGATGAACATAGCAGGCCAAGCAGCATCACAGGAGCAGGAAGGCTGACGTTTCGGGCCTAG
>JAHRHZ010000078.1:19351386-19370496 GCA_024137785.1 Ginglymostoma cirratum | reverse complement strand
TGCTGCTTGGCCTGCTGTGTTCATCAAGCTCTACGCCTTGTTATCTCAGATTCTCCAGCATCTGCAGTTCCTATTATCTCTGAGCCCTGAAATAACTCTTGAGAGACTAGCATCTTATCAGCAATCACTCTTTATTTACAAATGAATAGCCTTTGACAATAGCACTGCCTCTCACTGAGTCAGGCATTCAGGGGCTCAATATCACTGACATTCATCCTTTTATGGCAGCCAGGTCGAATCAGAGTTTCTTTAAAATTTTTTTAAAAGTTATTTTCCTAATCGTTCTGTACAGAGATATTATTACACACATTTGGAGCAGGTGGGGCTTGTACCTGGCTGCCCCAGTCCAAGGGTAGGGATGCCACCACCATGCCACAAGAGGGCCCCCTGTCCAATCAGGGAACTCATATTCTATGATGTCCAACTGGCTGACCCTGTTACAATCACTACAGGCCTGTTTACTTTTATTACAACAGGAATGGAGTCTGAGGGGGGCCTCTTAAACAGCCTGCCCCACCACTTACGATTCCCATCACCATCCTAGGATCTGCTTGCGGGTCCAGTGACCTGACTTGATTCCATGTCTGCCTCCACAGAGAATAAAATAGTGCCATGTTGGGAAATTTCCCAACTCCAGCTAACCTTCACAGAGGTGAAAATCCAGCCCATAATATCTGTTTCCACAAGCACTCTGATGATACCCAGCTGTAACTCACCACCATCTCTCTCGACTCCTCCACTGTTCCTAAATTAACAGAGTGCTTGTCCAACATCCCATATTGGATGAACAGAAATTTCCTTCAGCTAAATACTGAAGCCATCGCTTTCAATCTGTCTAATAAACTTAATTCCTGGGCCACTGCCTAAACTGAACCAAACTGGTTTCAAACTTGGTCTCATGTTTGCCCCTAAATATCAGTCTCTGACCATATATCAATTCCGTCACCCAAAATGTGTAGTACCCATCTCCACCACTGCAACAACTGCTGACCCCACACTGCTTTCCTCACCTGCTGTTGAAATCCTCATCCATGCTTTTGTTATCTCTCAACTTGACAATTCCAATGCTCACCTGGTCAGCCTCCCCTGTTTCAACTTCCACAAACTTGATTTCATACAAGTCTCTGGTCTCTGTGTCTACGTGCACCTTTCTCCCCTGTGTTTGCTGATGTCCACTAGCTCCCAGTTCAGCAAAGCCCTGGAACTGTCTCCAAATTCATAGTCTCCCAAATATCTCTGACTCCATCTGGCCACCAATACTCACTCTGGTCCACTTTTCCACCAATCCCAACATCTCCCCACATCCCCATGGGACCTTCCCCTGCAAATACAGAAGGTGTCACACCTGGCCGTTTACTTCCTCCCTTCTCACTATCCAAGGACCCAGATGCACCTTCCAGGCCAAGCAATGATTTACCTGCACTTCGCTCAGTCTAGTCTACTGTATTTGCTGTTTACATTGTCATCTGCTCATAGAATCATAGAGTCATACAGCATGAAAACAGACCTTTCGGTCCAACCCTTTCATGCTAACCAGTTATCCAAACCTAACAAAGTTCCATTTGCCAACATTTGGCCCATATCCCTCTAAATCCCTTCCTATTCATACACCCATCCAGATGCCTCTGATTGGGCAACCACTTTTCAGGATACCTACATTCTGTCCGGAAAAACCCAGAACTTCCAGTTGCCTGGCACGTCAGCACATTACTGTGTTCTCGTGCTTTCTACAGTGCTCCAGCAAAGCTCAGTGCAAGCTGGATGAATAACATCTCATTTTCTACTTGAGAACCTTGCAGCCTTCTGGACTTAATATTGAATTCAATAATTTTAGAGCCAGAGCACCTTCTTCCATGTCCTCACCCCAACCCCACACACCAGGCCTTGTCGTCACATGGGCTGTTACCACATACAACCCATTGTCAGCCTCTTTATCAGCTATTCATTCTCCAGAATTGACCTTCACCCAACCCTTCGTCTACCCAATGGTTTCTCTCTCTCTCTGGGCTCTATCATTTAATCCTTTCCCCGTCCCCCACCCCTTCTTTAGTATATACACCAACCTTTTCCTCGCTAAGATCAGTTCTGAGGAAGAGTAACTGGACCTGAAATGTTAACTCTGCTTCCTCTACACAGATGCTGCCAGAGCTGCTGATTTTATCCAGCAATTTCTATTTATCGTCCTAATTTTCTTTGCTCCACTGTTGGTCACTTTGTCTTCAGCTGTCTGGGCCCTAAAATCTGGAATTCTGTTTAAACCTATTGCCTCTCTACCCTGTCCTGCTTTGACATGTTCCTTACAAATTACTTCTTTGGCTAGAGTTTGGCCACCCATCTTAATATCTCATGTGGCTCAGTCTCAAATTTTGCTTGATAATGCTCTCTGTAAAGTGTCTTTGGATGTTTTACTACATCTCTACATATAAAAGAAAACTGCTGTTCAGCATTATTGTCTGGCTCTGGACTCTGTTATAGGAAAGATATTATTAAGCTGGGGAGGGTTCAGAAATGATTTACCAGGATGCTGCCAGGAATGGAGGTCTTGAGTTATAAGGAGAGGCTGGATAGGCTGGGACTTTGTTCACTAGAGCATAGGAGGTTGAGAGATGACCTTATAGAGGTTTATAAAATAATGAGAGGTATAGATAAAGTGAATGGCAGATGTGTTTTCCTATGATTGGGAGATTTCAAGACTGGGGGCAGATTTTTAAGGTGACACGACAAAGATTTAAAAAATACAGAAGGGGCAAATTTTTTACACAAAGAGTGGGTACAGTTACAACATGTAAAAGACATTTGAATAAGTACATGAATAAGAAATGTTTGGAGTGATATGGTCCAAGTGCAGGCAGGTGGGGCTAGTTTACTTTGGGATTATGGTCAGCATGGACTGTTTAGACCAAAGGGTCTGTTTCCGTGCTGTATGACTCTATGACTCTATGACAGGCAGAGGGAGGAAATTCCAGAAGTAGGACCTGTGCCTAGAATGATGAAAATCCAGATATGCAAGATGCCAGAATTGGAAGACCATAAGAGATCTCAGGGGATGGAGGTATTTACAAAGATGGGGGCCATGGACAGATTTTTAAACAAGGACAAGCAGTTAAAATCACGATGCTGCTGGATTGGGAGCTTTTGTAAGTTCAGAAGCACATGGCCAAGGGTGAGTAAAACAAGGTGTGACTTACAACATCGGCAGCAGAATTTTCAATGAGCTCCAGAGCTCCTGAGTACCAAGCATAACTCAATAAATGCTTGTGGTGTGGATCACACATGCAGCAGGCACAGGATTCACACTCCATCACTTCTACCATACGTTGGGATGTAAATCAATTTCAACAAACAGCAGCTATAATCTGCTTCAACCACTGATCCCCAATGCCACCATCATTGCCCAGAGTCTGCAGAAATCTTATCGAATCCAAGCAAAACATTCCAATAAATCATTCCCATTCACAGAGATTATACAGAAGTCCCTTCCAAAGATAACATTTCACCACATTGCTCACATTACAGAGAAATACAGATCAAAGCTCAACATTCCAATAGACCAACTCACTACATTCCCACTATTGAAATATCTGGCTTAACTGTTGGAACAACACATGGTCCTCCTATCACACTGGATCAGTTATATCTGATATTCATCCTCTATCCTTTCCACTTCCATTCAAAGTGCAACTCATTGCAAAAAGTCCCAGACTGAACTGAAATTGAAATATGAACAAACCACGGGTGTATCTGTGGAGTTGCAATGTAAGTTCACCATCAGACATAATCTTTCTCTGCACAGTCACCCGTCTCTCTGGTCACCTCTGTTTCACTTTTCTCCTGGACCTCCAAACTCATGTTCCTGCTTTCTTCAATCTTCATACTGAAAAGCAGCAATTTTAAGCAATGCAGGACGATTAGGGTTAAGGGTTCAGGGTAAGTGATGGCAGACTCGTTTTGACATGTCAGTGTGACAACCAGGCCAGGCTATATGTCAGGCCTCATTCTTGGTGTCCAGGCTCAACATCCAGTGGTAGAAGGAAATCAGATGGCTATAGACCACCATAGGGGACCCAGGAAAACAGCCCCGCATGGTAGCTCATTGATGGGGTAGATAAAGTCCAAGGTGCTTCACAAGGTATGGGTAAGGAAAGACCATAGCAGGTGAAGCCTAAGCAGTCCTTGTGGAACTTAGAGAAAAAAAATCCAATATGTTAATGCTATGTATTTACCTGGTTTCCTTGTGTACAGATTTTGGTCTTCTTACTTAAAGTAGGATATACTTGCATTGGAAGCAGTACAGAGAAGGTGCACTCAGCTAATTCCTGGGATGAAGGGGTTTTCCTTGTGAGAAAAGGTTGAGCAGGTTGGGTCTATGGTCATTAGGGTTTAGAAGACTGACAGGTAACCTTCTTACAACATACAAGATTGTGAGGGAGCTTGACAGGCAAATGCTGAGAAAATATTTCTCTTCATGGAGGAAATATGTAGGCATAGTTTAAAATTATGGACTCCAATTTAAAATGGAGATGACAACGAATTTCTCCTTTTAGAGGGTGGTTAGTGTTTGGAGGAAGGCAATTGTAGGTAATGCACCATCTGGCTTGCATAGTCATGTGACTTCTACCTTTGTCTGTTACTTGTTTTTGCTTTAGTTCGTGGGAGCCATTAAACAGATCCCTTGGAACATGATGTCAGAAACATAAAGCTGAGAGTAAGTGAGTTTTCAGAGCTGTAAGGGAGTCACCTACTGTAATAAGTAACATGAAAAAATAATTAAATCCAGAGTCAGTAACATTAAAGTGCTGGGTGAGTCAGATGGCTGTGAATTTTCCTTTCCCCGCTACTGTGGAAATAAAAGGAGATTTGAGGAAAACTATGAAATAGCTACAGAATTAATCAAACAGACTGAGCAAATAAGGGTAGCAACCTTGTTATCCGCATTGGAAAAAGAGTGCTACATGTTTAAACATCACTCAGGAATAAGAACTCGAGTAAGAGAGATATTGAAGACTTTGAAGACACACTTTGGACTCATTCCTACATTAATTATGAATGGCATGTTTTCAACATCAAAGCTCAGCAGGTAAGCGAGGCTGTTGATTAATGTGTGATGGTACTGACACATTTGACTTAATCCTGGTAGTTTGGATAACTGAACAATGAACTCATCAGAGTTATGGTGGTCCTATTCAAAAGAGATCCTGCTGTGAGAGCATGTTTGCCTAGAAAAGAGAAATTTACTCTCAAGAAAGCTATTAATCTGTGCAGAATCAGCTAGAGCATATTAATGGAAGAACAGTTGAGCCTTTGCATTTTGCTTGTAGATATTCCAGGCCAAACAGGGAACATATTGGGAAAAAGCAAGAAGTATTTTCAGAATTGCCATCTGAAAAATCAAAGCCAGCGGAATGGATGTACCTTTTGTGAAGGACATCTCATCAGAAAAAAAGGGAGCATGCCCAACCTGGGAAAAACAGTGCTCTAACTGCAAGAAGTTGAATCGCTTTCCAGGTAAGTGTTTAGCATGAAAGAAGCTAAACAAGTATACCGAGAAGGCTGCTAGATAGATATTTGATGACGATACTGATAAATCACTCTACACCATATAACAGGTTGGTATTGTCAGATCTAAAGGTGATAAATGGTTCGTGATTGTTTGAATGATGGCTGCAGAGGACAGCATCAAATAAAAGTGCCAGATAAAGACTGGTGCTTTATGTAGCATCATGAGCTTCGTTTAACTGTGCAAAGTAACTCAAGATAGTGACTCAAAAATAAAAACCTCAAAGGTAAAGTTTACATTATATGATCAAACGACACACATTCCAAGAGAACAAATGAAGCTGATAGCCTGATACAATGGAAGAATGATGGTCTTGAATTCCAGATAGTAGAGATGAAGCAAAATCCTCTCATCTCAGCTGAAGCAAGTCTAAAGATTGGTCTTGTAATCTTGCATGTGCCAGAAGAGATTTGTAGTGTTTCAAAGGACACAAAGTCATTAACTTCTGAACAGATCCTAAAAGATTGCAATGACTTTGCTATAGCCTTGAAAGTCTTCCTGGTGGATATCACCTCAAAACAGATGGGAGTGCGGGACCACGTCAACATCTGTCAAGGAGAATTCCTGTTGCCCTTGAGACCAATTTGAATGAGTAACGGCGGCTGCAGGACTAGGAGGTCCTAAAAAGTGTGAAGAAGAATAAGGAAGATAAATCATATTTCGGGGATTGCATCTGATGGGGAGGATAAGTTTTATTTTTGGTCACTCAACGGGCATGGTGAAAACGGAAAAAGTGGTTATTGTAAAAATCAGAGGAGAAAATAGGATAAGTAGAAATAATAGAAAAAGAAGAAAAATATGCAACTGGAGATGCCTGAAGTTGAACACATAGGTCATATACTGACAGGGAAAGGACTTTGCCTGGATCATATCCAGGCGAGAGCTATACTAGAGATGCCATGGCTAACAGATATAAAAGTGGCGCAACAATTTGTTGGATTCATGTATGAATTACCAAGCAAGGTTTTAGTCTAATTTGTTATCAAATGTGAAAATCTATGCAAGCTCACTGCTAAGGATGTGCAGTGGTATTGTGCCAAAGAAGAGAAAGTATCTTTTACTCAAACCAAAAACCTGCAACACAGTTTGACATACTTTAGAAGTAATTAATCCAGCTGTAATATTTAATCTGAAAGACAGATCTTGCTCTGACAAAGCATTCCCCACAAAAAGACACTGTCCAGGGAATGAAGATCATGCCAAGAATGAGCAGATACCAGACAAACTGGCAATAATCCACACACTTTATTAAAATACCTGAATACTTTATAGTTAATGGATAAAATGCATGTTCAAAGACTGGAAAGTCTGGGACTGACAAAAACTATCATAGTTTTGTTCATAAATAGTCGTTTCTTTTAATGACTATGTGTATTGAGTAATTATAACTGCAAATGATAGTGCATGTAACTTTTTTTATTTTTTATGAAAAAGGTTTTGTGAGACGCAATTGTGCATACAGCCATTCCTCTGTATCCTCAAGGGTTCTGTTGTTAAGAACCCCAACAAATGATGAAATTCATGAGTGCGAAGATTATAAAAAAAAGTTAAACATCGCAGATATTGGGATATTTGCTCACGGATATGGAATTTTTGTTGTGACTTTTTCTGGTGCGATTGGTGAATTTACAATTTGCGATTTGCGGATACAGAGGAGTTACTGTATTATACTGGCTGGCTTGCCATTGTCATGTAACCTCTTCCCTGCTGTATCTTCCTTTCACTTCAGTTTGTGGCAGTCTTAAACATGTTACTTCAAACAGTGTTTGGAATTCTACTCCACAGACAACAGCAGAGAGGGGGATATAGAACATATTCAAAGCTGTGTTACACAAATGTTGAACTATGAAGGAATCAGGAGAAAGATAAAGTTACCACAGTCCCAAAGCACTGCTCTCTCATTAGAGAGAGATGACCCCATAGAACATAGAACAATACAGCGTAGAACAGGCCCTTCAGCCCTCGATGTTGCGCCGACCTGTGAACTAATCTAAGCCCACCCCCTACACTATCCCATCATCATCTATATGCTTATCCAAGGACTGTTTAGTTTAAATGCCCCTAATGTGGCTGAGTTAACTACATTGGCAGGCAGGGCATTCCACGCCCTTACCACTCTCTGAGTAAAGAACCTGCCTCTGACATCTGTCTTAAATCTATCACCCCTCAATTTGCAGCTATGCCCCCTCGTACTAGCCGACGTCATCATCCTAGGAAAAAGACTCTCACTGTCCACCCTATCAAATCCTCTGATCATTTTGTATGTCTCTATTAAATCCCCTCTTAGCCTTCTTCTCTCCAGCGAGAACAGACCCAAGTCCCTCAGCCTTTCCTCATAAGACCTTCACTCCAGACCAGGCAACACCCTGGTAAATCTCCTCTGCACCTTTTCCAATGCTTCCACATCCTTCCTGTAATGGGGTGACCAGAACTGTACGCAATATTCCAAGTGAGGACGCACTAGCGTTTTGTACAGTTGCAGCATGACATCACGGCTCCGGAACTCAATCCCTCTACCAATGAAACCTAATACACCGTATGCCTTCTTAACAGCACTATCAACCTGGGTGGCAACTTTCAGGGATCTATGTACCTGGACACCAAGATCCCTCTGCACATCCACACTACCAAGAATCTTTCCATTGACCCAGTATTCTGCCTTCTTATTATTCTTCCCAAAGTGCATCACCTCACATTTATCTTCATTGAACTCCATTTGCCACCTTTCACCCCAATTCTGCAGTTTATCCAAGTCTCCCTGCAACCTGCAATATTCTTCCACACTGTCCACCACTCCACCGACTTTAGTGTCATCTGCAAACTTACTAACCCATCCACCTATGTCTGCATCCAAGTCATTTATAAAAATGACAAACAGCAGTGGTCCCAAAACAGATCCTTGTGGCACACCACTAGTAACTGGACTCCAGGCTGAATATTTTCCATCAACCACCACTCTTTGCCTTCTTTCAGAAAGCCAGTTTCTAATCCAAACTGCTAAATCTCTCTCAATCCCATGCCTCCGCATTTTCTCCAATAGCCTACCATGTGGAACCTTATCAAAGGCTTTACTGAAGTCCATGTACACCACGTCAACTGCCCTACCCTCATCCACATGCTTGGTCACCTTCTCAAAAAACTCAATGAGGTTTGTGAGACACGACCTGCCCTTGACGAATCCATGTTGACTATCTCCAATCAAATTGTTGCTTGCTAGATGATTATAAATCCTATCTCTTATAATCCTTTCCAAAACTTTTCCTACAACAGATGTAAGGCTCACTGGTCTATAATTACCTGGGTCATCTCTACTGCCCTTCTTGAACAAGGGCAGAACATTTGCAATCCTCCAGTCATCTGGTACTAAACCTGTAGCCAATGATGACTCAAAGATCAAGGCCAAAGGCTCTGCCATCTCCTCCCTAGCTTCCCAGAGAATCGTCGGAAAAATCCCATCCGACCTAGGGGATTTATCTATCTTCACACCTTCTAGGATTGATAACACCTGCTCCTTACTAACCTCAATCCTTTCAAGTCTAATAGCCCGTATCTCAGTCTTCTCCTCTACAATATTCTCCTTTTCCCCAGTGAAAACAGATGAGAAATATTTGTTTCCAGTGGTGGTTTAACATGGGAATCACTGCAACTCTGGTTAGGGAAGAAATTGAGAAGGAGAGTGCTTCAACGGTGACCTGAGCGAGTGCGTGAATTGAGCCCATGCTGTTGGTGTCACCCTGCAACACAAGCCAGCTGTCCAGCCAACTGAACTAAACCAACCCCCTCAAAGGAATCAAGGCTACTGATGAATAAATAGAAGAGTGGAACTGAGACCACTAGCAGATTAGCCATGCTCCTACTGAATGGCAGGCCAGGCCTAATGGGTTCAGTGGCCTACTCCTGATCCTCTTTTTATGATCTTGATTTATAATCACACATTCACAGAATGGAAGGCAGTTTTTGTAATGGAGGAAGTGTGGGAACTCTATTGGAAATAAAAGGAGAATGTGAAGAAACTGAGAACAAAGATATCGAAGAGGTGGTTTTCTGCTACTTACTCTTGCAGAAGCTAATTTGAGTTTTGTGTATCCCACCCTGCTTGCCATCATTAATAACACTGCTGATTAGGTCCTGGTCTCTGAAATTCTCACCTTAATTACCCTTCCTTTAAAATCTTTGTTAATATCTCTCTTGTAGATAAGCTTTTATCATCTCTCCTAACATCCCCCATATTGCCTCCACTGCGGATAGATAATTTGGGATAATATCAACAGCAATCTCTGTCACTTTAGAGAAAAGAAAAGTAAGGGAAATTGGGCAGCAGTCAGCAGGGTGAGAGGCGTGGCTCGTAGGAATGTTCTGGGCACAAGCATGTTTGTAAGAGTGTGCAATATAAAAGACTTGACAGACTGCATATAATGGGACAAATCTGGGGGATTGCACTTGAGGATCTTCCTGCTTCATTGAAAGTTCCCATCGGGTTGAGCATTACTTGCTGCCACTCCAGTTCAGTTAGTTCTGAGATGGCTGATATGTCCAATTGCATTGATGGCAGAATTGTCAATTCAGTGAGTTGTTTGGAGGTCTGTACACACTCTCCAACACATCAACTTTGCACCTGTGTGTTCTTGACAAAGCCTCTTGATGTCTTCAGCTACGTTCTCTCTAACTTTTGTTGTCTCTGCACAGATAATCAAGGTCTGTGCACGGCAGTGACTTCCAGTACCGGAAGTCAATGGGTCCGATCGACATGAGCAGACTCTCGAAATGGCCATGCAACCTAGAGGGAACATTCCTCTGGGACTGAAGTCTGAGCAGAGCAGTTGCTTTGGAAGTCTAATGACAGGCAAACAAACGAGATGTTGCGACCTAGCCCAGGTGGTTTTGAGTGATAAGCACCTGGTTCATTAACAGATTTTAGGGAAAGAAGCTGCTATCCTTACCTGGTTTGGCCTAGATATGACTGTAAATCCACAGCAATGTTGTTGATTCTTAACTTCCCTCTAGGCAATTAGAGAGGGCCATTGACACCCACTTCTTGTGAATGATTAAAACAGCTCCACAAAAATGCTACAAATGAGGACAAAACCTGATGCCAGCCAGGACGATCAAACAGAATAGAGGGAGAGTCTTTATCAAAGTGATCAAGCCTAGAGTTAAAAGTGAAACGATAGCTGTAAGAAAGGCAGAGCTTTCCTTATAGGCAATTTATTAATTATATCACAAAGACATAACGTCATGAGATTCTTTTAAATCAACATCAAAACGAATGTCTGTCAGACTCAGAAAACAGTGCTTTTGTTTGTCTCAGCAAAGTTAGATTTGGCAGCTGTATTCATAGATTTTCACAGTTATGAGCAGGGATATATTGGCCCCAGATCCTTCAGACTGTTCAGGATACCAGCTGTAATATCCAGAATGCTCTGGGGCGTAGCTGACAGCAGGAATGCTTGAAGAAAGTTACTGTCTCGATCAGCCAGAAAAGGCAAGAGTGAGGTTTAACGTTAAAGCCATAATAACATTAGTCACTGGAGTAGATCAAAGAACCTGCAGAATGAAAGCAACAGCTATTGCAGGTGAAAGAAAAATTGCAGAAAACATTTAACGAACAGCCCAACAGTCCATAAGCCAATCATGCTCTGCTTGGCTCTGGACATTGGAGAGAAATTTGTCAGTAGGACGTTCTTAAAGAAGTAGATGAGGATCCAATGACGAGAAGGCAGGTTTCAGAGTTAGGAGGTGCAGGTGAAGTAAAAATCTAGAAGCCTGGCTGAAACCTAGGACAATTAGACTATGCGGGAATTGGTTGACAAGAGCCAAGCATTCAACATCAAAGCCAGCAAAATAAAGCATTGGTATGAAAAGCATTAGATCTGCATTATGAATGGACAGGTCTATTACTTGTTCTTAAACAATTCTGAGACAAGTTTGGAACTCAGGTTTCTGATAGCCTCAAGTTTCTGTGATTTTATTTGGTCATGGGATGCGGGCATCCCTGGCTAGGCCAGCATTTATTTGCCCATATCTACGTGTCCTTAGAGATGTGGTTTGCCACTTTCTTAAACCACTGCAGTCTGTGCAGGTACACCAACAGAACCATAGCCGAGGTTCCAGAACATTGACCGGGCAACAGTAAACGAACTGTGATACAGTTTCAAGTTATATGGTGTATGGCTTGGAGGGAACTTGCAGATGGTAGTGTTCCCATACATTTGTTGCCATTATCCTTCCAGGTGATAAAGGAGCATTGATAAGTTACTGCAATGTATCTTATGGATTCTCAATGATTGTGAAGCTCATCAGAGCTTTGATCAAATCCACTGCTTAAGGGTTTCACGGTTCTATCTATAACATACTATTCCTGCTGATAAGCATCCATGCATTCCTGTGTTGAATCTTCACTAGTCATGTCCTCTGTTTTAAGAGTGCTTGGTACTGCTCCTGGCATGCTTTCATATAACCTGCATTGACCCAGAGTTGGTTAAACATATGAACCCACAACAAAATAAAATTTGGCTGATTATGGGATACGAGGCCCTAATACCAGGAGTCAGAGGTGAAACGCTTCCAATGCCTGGTGCTGTAACTAACAGAAAGGGAGGTTGTTGCATTTGTCAGAGTCTAATCATCTTAGCATGGTTTAGGTAGTAAAGCAGAGTAAAGCATCCTCTCCATTGTCCCACTGGTGGACCACCAGGTCCACCAATCAATACCTGCTCCCCCATTCAATACTGTCACGAGCTACCTGGCAAAGTGCACTGATTCTCAAGCCCCGCTACTTCCAGGATTGCCACAAATGTTAATGACTTAATCATAGCAAGTACCTGATTTACCTACTTATTGGAATTAAGTTAGCAGAAACACTGACCATGTTCTTGTACATAACAAAAACTATTATTTGTTACAAATAAGTAAATGCTAATCACAAGTAAATGGACACGAACTATCAACACAAGGCTCTGTTAGATAAAACTTTAACCTCCCTTCCCCTTAAAACGCCTACACACAAATACAGACATACATACACAGACAAAAAAAAAATTGGTTTTACGAATGAAGCAAAAAATCTTGGGAAGCACAATTCAGTAGCACCACAGAGCTCATTGAGATGTTCCTTTTGGCTTGCCAGACTTACTGTTCCTCAATCTCCCTTCTCCAGATTTGTTTACTTCTCACAGGGGGCACAGGGTGATTGTTACACTAATTACAAAGTCTTTTAGTTACTGGCAAGAAGTTGCAGCACGTGGAGGGAGAATATAACTGGCTTGCTTCAGGCTTCGGGTATTTTTACTGCAGAGAACTGCCCTTCCAGCAGTTGAAGGCTTCTGTCTGTATCGTTCACATGCACAAGCTGTTCAGCTGCCCAAGAAACAACCAAAAAGTTGTCATCAGGCTAATAAGTGTTGGCATCTACGACTGGTCACAATTGCACAATTCAATCAATTACTCGGTGCCAACCAAATTTCATTCTGCACACATTCAGTGATGTGCCATCTACAAATATCTCCCCCCTCCCCACTTGAACAAAGAAGCAGTGTGAACACTACACACAGTGACTTTTAGGAACAAAAACAAAGTTGCTGGAAAAGCTCAGCAGGTCTGGCAGCATCTGTGAAGGAGAAAACAGAGTTAACGTTTCGGGTCCGGTGACCCTTCCTCAGAACTGATGGTGGCTGATAAAACATCAGTTTATATGCCGAAAGTTAGGGAGGTGGGTGGGATAGGGAGTAAACAATAGGATAGAGCCCAAAGAGAGAGAAAGACAGGAGGGTCTAGGCCCGAAACGTCAAGTTTTCCTGCTCCTATGATGCTGCTTGGCCTGCTGTGTTCATCCAGCCCCACGCCTTGTTATCTCGGATTCTCCAGCATCTGCAGTACCTTTTATCTCTGAGAGAGAAAGACAGTTGGACAGACAAAGGAGTGACTTTTAGGAAATTGTTTTTAAAAGTACAGCAATTCCTACCACAATTCTTGGTTTTAAAACAGCCCTTTTTCCATTTCATTCGATAATCAAGAATACAGTAAATACAATGATAACTAGCTGAGGCCCCAACACTGCGCTTTGCAAAACTTCACTAATCAGAGCCTGTCAACTTAAAACGTTACTCTTTGCTTCCTGCCTGTTAACCACTCAGCTATCAAACTCTGCTGAGCCAGCCACATGCTTAAAGACAAAGAACAGTAGAGCACAGGAATAGTAGAGCACAGGAATAGGCCCTTCAGCCCACCAAGCCTGTATCAACATATGACACTTTTCTAAACTAAAAGTCTGTTACATCTATGCGGTTCATATCCCTCTATTCCCTCCCCATTCATGTATCTGTCAAGATTCCTCTTAAGCATTGCTATTTTGTCTACTTCTACCAACAGCCTCAGCAACACATTCCAGGCACTTACCACCCTCTGTGAAAAAACGTGCCTCTCACATCTCTGTTAAACTTTCCCTTTTACCTTCAAATACTGTGTACCCTAGTAATTGACATTTGTACCCTGGGGAAAAGTCTTAACTATCTATTCCATCCACGCCTCTCATAATTTTGTAAACTTCTGTCAGGTCGCCCCTGAGCCTCTGATGTTCAAGTGAAAAAAAACAAATTTGTCCAGTTTCTCTTCACAGTTAATACCCTCCAAATTAGGCAACATCCTGGTAAACCTTTTTTGCACCCTCTCCAAAGCCTGCATATCCTTCTGGTAATGTGGCAACCAAAATTGTGTGCAATATTCCAAATGAGGACTAACTAAAGTTCTATATAGCTGTATCATTACTTGCCAATTTTTATACTGTATGCCCTAACTGATGAAGAGAAGCATGCCATATACCTTCTTGACCAATTTATCCACTTGTGTTGCCACTTTCAGAGAACAATGGACCTGTACACTTAGGTCCCTCCATATGTTAATGCTTCTAAGGGACCTGCCATTTACTGTATACTTCCTTCCTGCATTAGACCCTCCAAAATGCATCTCCTTACATTTGTCCAAATTAACCTCCATGTGCCATTTCTCTATCTAAGTCTCCAGCTTACCAAACTTTGCCGAACTTTCTGGCATTCCTCCTCACTAACCCAATTTTTGTGTCATTCACAAACTTACTAATCAGACTACCTACATTCTCCTCCAAATCATTTATATGTATTACAAGCAACAGGAATCCCAGCATTGATCCCTGCGGAACACCACTGGTTGCAGATCACCACTCTGAAACAACACCCTTCCACTGCTTCTCTCTGTCTTATGTAACTAAGCCAGTCCTGTATTCATCTTATCAGCTCACTGTGGATCCCATGTGACTTCATCTTCTGTATCTGCCTGCCATGAGGAACCTTGTCAAAGGTCATGCTAAAGTCCATGGAGACAACATCCATGGCCCTGCCCTCCTCAGTCATCTTTGTCACTTCCTCAAAAAACTCAATCAAATTTGCGAGACACAACCTCCCCCACACAAAGTCATGTTGTTTATCACTAATAAGTCCATATTTTTCCAATGTGAGTGAATCCTGTCTCTAAGAATCTTCTTCAATAATTTCTCTACCACTGACGTAAAGGTCACCAGCCTATAATTTCCCACATTATTCCTGTTGCCCTTCTTAAACAAAGGAAGAACAGTGGCAAATTTCAGATCCACTCAGACTTATCCTTTGACGAAAGATGACAACAAAGATTTTGTACAAGGCCCAAGTAATTTCCTCACCTGCTTCCCTCAGCATTCTGGGTCACATACCATCAGATCCTGGGATCTTGTACACCTTAATGCTTTTCAAAACACTCAACACCATTTTTTTTTCATGCCTACATGCTCTAGAATATTAACATACTCCTCCCTGCGCTCACCATCCACTATTCATTCTCCTTTGTGAATATCGATGCAAAATATTTGTTAAGGACATCATCCACTTCATCTGGCTCCATACATAAATTCTCTCCTTTGTTCTTGGGTGGACCTATGCTTTCCTTAACTACCCTCTTGCTCATTATATATGTATAAAATTCCTTTGGATTATCCTGTTTGCCAAGGACATTTCACAGCTCCTTTTAGCCCTCCTAACTCCTTGCTTAAGTTCTTTCCTGTTTTCTTTATATTTTTCAAGGTCTCTGTCTGTCTTCAGTTTCCTTAGCCTTATGTAGGCACGTAACCTTCTTCTCCTTTTCTCTTTTTGGAATGCCTGAGTAATTACCAAAGCAAATCTTTTGTGCCCTGCTCAAGGAAGGCACTCAAATAAGATGACGACAAAAGAAACATTTCACAGACTTCCCGAAGGCTTCCCTCAAGAAATGCAACATCGATGTCAACGAGTGGGAGATTCTTGTTCAGAAGGAACTGACTTGAAGGAATCACCTATACGAAGGGACACAAGGCTTCAAGAACATCTGGCGGCAAAAGGAAAATGGAACAGAAACCTGAGAAAGGAATGCCATGATCTAGAGGCCAAGGACCCAACTCCACCTCCTGGAAACACCCGCCAAACGTGTAGTGAGAGATATGGTTGTAGGATCAGGCTTATCAACCACACAAGGATCCACAGAACCCATGACCAGAGACATGGAATTTCCTATGGGACAATAATACTCATTAGACATTGATTGTTGCTGCCAAGAATGACAATTGCCCCAACTCTATAAGCCTTTATCTAACTTCTCCACCTTTTGCGCGGCACCTTTTCAAATGCCTTTTGTTACATAAATGTGCAATACTGACTGGTTACCCTTTATCTAACCTACTAGTCACAACTTCAAAAAATTCTAATAAATTTGTCGAACACAATTTGCTTTTTGAAAAACCATGATGATATTGATCGTACTATGATTCTTCTATGTGATTTGATTCCAGCATTTTCCAGATGATTGACTTCAGGTTGTCAGACATACAGTTCCCCGTTTGCTCTCTCTCATGCTCTTCCTGCCTCCCAGGGCAGTTACAGCAAGGGTTAGATACTGACTAAAGCTTGCTCTACACTGTCACATCCTACACTCCTAGGATAGATATTGCACAGTTAGGGTATCACTCCTTTCATGCTCCTCATCCTGAGCCAGCAATGTTACATGGTTGTATGCCCCTTTCTGTGTTCTGGAGGCTGAATGTTAGCATGAAATGTCTCATTAGCGCTGTTTCCATTGTGATGGTGCCTTCTCAAGTAAAGCTTGGTTCATTTTTTTGCTAAAATGTTTTTCTGGAATTTTCCATTTTGTTCAACAAGCAGAAATGGAAAGGGAAGTGAATGCCAGTGTGAGATGTTCAAAAATTTCCAGACCCAGAGCAGACTAATGATTACACTTTCAATGCTGCACAGAATGCCAGGTACCATTCAACACTTGCTTTATTGGGAGACACCCAACTTTCCATAAAGTAGTCTTTCATAAGAACTAACTACAGCTATCTTCATTCGACATCATGAAGCTTTTCATTACCAGCTGTAAGATGTGACTTACTTCTTCAGCCAACTATCCATATGATATATTTAGTCTTCATGGTGACTCATTCTGTTTCAAGTTAACTTGTTTTTGCCAAGTTTCTCTCTTTTTAAGCCTTCCCTTTTATGATTCTGGTCATAGTAAAATTCCATGAGAACCTCCAGGCCTCATCCTAATGTTCATTACATATGATCAGAATGCAGTCAAGACATTCAGCCAAATAGTGAATCAGCCATGTCCTATACTTAACAATTGAAATGGTCCGCACACCAATAGGCTTTATTAAAACGACTACACCAAGTTATAATAAACAATCCAGGCTCACTCAGCATAGTCACCAACAACTTGGAATTGGTGATGAGATTCGAAAAGCTGCCTCACAGATGAACTGAAAAATGGCATTCCTAAAGAAGTATACATTCCAGCCAAGTTCCAAGACCTAGGGGTGCAGATACACAGTTCCTTCAAAATAGAGTCACAGGTAGACAGGGTGGTGAAGAAGGTGTTTGGTACACTTGCCTTCATCGGTCAGAATATTGAGTATAGGAGTTGGGATGTCATGTTGCAGCTGTACAGGACATTGGTGAGGCCACTTTTAGAATCCTGCACACAATTCTGGTTACCCGTCTTTCAAAAGGAAGTTGTTAAACTTGAGAGGGTGTAGAAAGATGTTGCCAGGACTGGAGGGTTTGAGTTATAGGGAGAGGTTGAATAGGCTGGGGCTTTTTTCCCTGGAGTGTTGGAGAGTGAGGTGTGAACTTAGAGAGGTTATAAAATCAGCAGGGTCACGGAGGGGGTGAATAGTCAGGGTCTTTTTCCAAGGACCAAAACTAGAGGGTATTTGTTTAAGCTGAGAATGGAAAGATTTAAAAAGGGCCTGAGGGATAGCTTTCTCACGCTGAGGGTATATGGAATGAGCTGCCAGAGGAAGTGGTGGAGGCTGCTCCAATTACAACATTTAAAAGGCATCTGGATAGGTATATAAACAGGAAGGGTTTAGTGGGATATGGGCCAAATGCTGGCAAATGGAACTATGTCGGATTGGGATGACTGTTCAGCATGGAACAGTTGGACTGAAGGGTCTATTTCTGTGCTGTATAACTCTATGACTCTGTAACAAGCATCGGTACATTTTTTCTTAGCTGCAACACATAACGAGACAGTGTTGGACCAATGTCTCTGCTGCCCTTATCCTTCCAGGTGGTAAAGGTTGTGAGTTTGGAAAGGAGGCGTTTTGGAGGGTTTCAAGAGTTGCTCAATGCATCTTGTAGATGGTACACACTGCTACTGTTGTAACTTGGTGGTGGAGGAAGTGAATATTGATGGTGGAGAATACAATGCAGTTAAGTGGACTATTTTATTCCAGATGGTGTTTGGCTTCTTGAGATTTATAGATGCTGCATGCATCTCAACAAGTGATGCTCATTCCATCATTTTCCTAATCTGTGCTTTGTAGATAGAGGATTCCTAGGTTGATTCCTGAGATTAACAGGCTGTCTCTTGAAGAGCAATTGAGTAGGATCAGCTCATTCTCACCACAGTTTAGAAGAACAATGAATGATCTTATTCATACTTATATGATTATGAGAAAGCATCATTGATTCATTGCTGTATTGTTTGGCTCCTGGGTTGAAATCCTGGAACAGCCTCCATAACAGCGCTCATAGTGTATCTACACCCCATGGTCTGCAGTGTTCAAGAAGACAAGTCACTGGAATGCTAGAGGCTAAATGTTGGTTAGACAGAGTCCAGGCTTAAGATTTTCTGATTAGAATTTTAACCAACTCACACAAGATCACTTCCAACCTCAAAGATTACTTGTTCTCCACACATACACACCCAATCAAGTTCTCACAAAAGCCCCCAACTGAGAATGTAATCACTACTTTTCCCACAGTTCCATTGGCCTCAGACATCCTTGCCATAACCTATTAGATAATAATACTCACAACCACCTTCTTATGGCAACTAAGGATGGGCAATATTTGCTGGTCGTGTGATGTCCATATTCCATTAATGAAAATACACATCTACTTATGCACACGTGCAAGTAGGAATAGAACTAGGTCATATAGACCCTCAGAGATAGTAGGAACTGCAGATGCTGGAGAATCTGAGATAACAAGGTGTAGAGCTGGATGAACACA
>JAHRHZ010000078.1:19284518-19335918 GCA_024137785.1 Ginglymostoma cirratum | reverse complement strand
TCTGATGAAGGGTTTAGGCCCAAAACGTCAAGTTTTCCTGCTCCTATGATGCTGCTTGACCTGCTGTGTTCATCCAGCCCCATGCTTGTTATCTAGCATTAAGAATGAAGCTTACAGCTAAAGGCCAAGCCACCAACATTAGAGCAATTAAAATTAGGAATATCTAAAAGGCTATAATTAGATAATGTAAATCTCTCAAAGAGTTAGAGAGTTTGAAGAATTTACAAATAAAATGTGAAGGTTGAATTCAACCTGTTTATTGAATTAGCTCTGGGGGACTTGGCCTTGTTTTCAATTTTCCCAGACAGTGATCTCTCCAACATAAATCACAGTACCAATAAATAATCTGCAATATTTGCCCACAGTGTTGAATTTAAAGGTGAGCTGTGATCCAAACCACAGGCATTACATAACTTTCAGTTCACATTGTATGGTGCACTGGTGGGACACTCTGACTGAAAGACTGGTTCTCATTTATATTTAGATGCGAAATATTGTGAGTGAATGGCAGATTGTAGCTACTGACCAAGTTCATCCAGAACAGTGACACAATGGAGATATTCAAGTCCAAAACAGGTCTTCCAACTGGGAATACAGCCCACAGCAAAACATTAACTCATTCATTGCATATTTTATCCCTGAGTGGAAGAGCCTCCAACAGTTTAGGCCAGATTTTGGTGGAATAGGGCAACTCACAACATGCCCCATTAGAATCAGGTACAACTGCATTTTTAGGTTAAAATATTTTTGCTCACAATTTGTTGACAATGAGATGATAACAGTCCAGTGGTGACAACTGGATACCTGGGACCAAAGTGCAAAATGGGACAAACAGTATCTCATTAACCGATGAAATTATTAGGACTGAGAAATAAAAGAATGAAAGATCAGAGAAGAAAAAATCAGATGCAGAAAGTGAAATAGAGAGAAAGAATGACAGGACTGAGAGAGAGAGAGAAGAATGACAGAAAGGAACAGTAAGAAAGGTTTTTTTTTAGATCTCTTAAAACAATTCATAGTGTGAAGGAATAAGACTTGTCATTTCCATTTGTTCAGCTTTTGGACCAGGGAAGTTGATTGCCAGTGTTTCACCGCTAGCAATATTTTCTGAGATGCAGTTTTGCAAAGATAACAGAGGAAAGATGGAAATTGATCAGTAACTTGTAATTATTCACAATTTCATGTGAGATTTCTTCCTCATCAAAAGTTGCTGATCAATCTATTCATTAATAACAACATGCATTGTTCAGAGTTTGTTTCAGCAATGCCCTTTATGTACCAAGGTCATAGTGGACAGGGTGCAATTACGATCATTCTGTATAAATCCTCAATCTCTCAACCTGGTGAAGTTATACTCCCAGGTATGACAAATCATAGCCAAAATGCTGTAGTTATATCACTGCCCTATTGAGATGGCTGTTACAAATCCCATGGCACTATTTTAAGAGATGTTGTGGCGTTTGCCTAACATTTATCCCTCAGACATCTCCACTGAAGTCAGATTAACTGGTTCTTCTTTACAATTGCTTTGTGGAATCTTGCTGTGCTGCAGGCCATGCCAGCCTAATAACATGTTCATAAATACAGTTTTACATAGAAATTAACTAACGTCAGCATAAGATTGAGTTTCTTCCACTATATCAATATCATACAAATCTAATACAAACAGTAGGCATTCCTTATACAGGCAATGTGTTAATAGGAACTTCATGCCACACTGTTTTTTTCGCAGTAAAATCAACTCTTTCTTGCAACCTTCTGCTCCTATACAGAAGATTTATTGTGTTGTCTAACCTGGAGTTTGTCAGCAATGTTGATGTGTAGCTCTCTGTTCCTCTGTCTAAGCAATACATAACTGTAGCCCTAGTACAGATCTGCAGAGGACACCACCAGTGACACCAGTAAGCACATATCTAGTACCTTCCACTCTGTCTCCTACCTCCACCTATTCCCTATCCAGGTGAATAGGTTGCCACCAATTCCATATGTTCTCAACCATTCCATGACTCTTTCCTTAGTGACAAATTAATGGACAACATTCCATCATACCAATGAAAAAGCAGTGAGGCACATGAGAACAGAGACAGGAGAAAATCTCAAATAAACCTTTGAAAATGGTAACATGAAAATAAACTTGGGAAGGCATATTTCAAGGAAAACTTGAATTCCATATTAGTTATATAAGGTGTGATCTAACTTCCAAAAAATGTGGGTTTTTTGTCTGTAAAATGCGGTCTTTCTTGCAAACTGTTTTGGAAGCTGGGCCTGTCTCTCTTCTTTCAGCACATTTTAAAAACATGCAGAATTACTAAGCCATTTCACAGATTACATAAATATGAAAGACAGGCACAGCTCCAGCAGCAGAAGGCTGGTGCAGAAACTCTGCCAAATCCCTGACTGAGCCTTTTTTTCTCAAATTTTAAAGAGAAACCAGAAAGGATATAATTTTCTTCCTATTTTTGTTGAGTGTTTTGTTTAAATTAAAAGCCACTTCCAGAAGCACACAGCATACCTCTAGGCTACTGATCTTAAAATTTCAACGTTCTTAACGGATGTAGGCTCTCTGCACTGGCCGCGAGTCTACGTTTGATAAGTATGCCATGCACGATAGAGAGTTAGCTTCCCATGTGGAGGGAGAGAAACAGAGGGAATGTGTTTCAGTTTAGTGACCTTTCAGAGTTCTGACCAAGGGTCATCGCCTTGAACCTGAACTCTCTCTCTCACCAAGAGGCTGCCAGACTTGCTGAGTATTTTCAGCATTTTCTCTTCTGATTTCAGATTCTCGGCATCTCTAGTGGTTTGCTTTTCGATTCCAGTCTCTTGTGTGCTCCCTCTCTTTCTGCTGCTGCTCTCCAAGTGATCAAGCCGAGGTGGATTTGGGAGCTAAATGGAGATTGTGGCACATCACAGGAAATGGATCGAACTGAGAGTATTTGGTTGTGTTTAGTCCGCCTCAACCTCCGACACTATGCCTTATTTACACACACAGAAAGCAGAGCAGCTGCCTTTGGTTTTTGTGGTGTTTAATGGTGAGTAGTTGGGAGGCAGTCTCCGCCTCTAAACGTTCTCTCCTGGAGCTAAGGCTTGCAGGTTATAAATAGCAGCTCTCTGGGTTGCTGTGTTAGCTCGGAGCTGCAAGGTCCTTGCTCCCAGTGTCTGTGTGCGTGTGTGTGTCTCCAGGCTGGACAATGCATCACCTCAGCTGGCTCTTCCTGGCCCCGCTATTAGCCCTGGTGACAGCAGCTCCCCGTTGTCCCAGTGGCTGCCACTGTCTGGGGGACCTGCTCCACGTGGTGTGTGAGAACAGGGGGCTGAAGAAAATCCCAAGAGTTCCCAACAAGGTCCGTCTCCTGAGTCTGCAGCAGAACAACTACCCCACCCTCCCTTCCAATGGCTTCAGCTCAATGAAGGGCCTCGTTTCACTCCACCTCCAGGATTGTCGCATACGAGAGATCTCCCCTAACGCTTTCCGCGGACTCAAGAAGCTCGTCTATCTGTACTTGTCCAACAATGAGATCAACACCATCAGGCCAGGCGCCTTCCAGGACCTCTCACAATTGACCTACCTCTACATGGACAACAACCGAATCAGTGAGCTCGCCAAGGGTCTGCTGAGCCCGCTCAAGAGCTTGTTCCTGCTGCAGCTCTCCAACAACAGGATGCACCAGATCAAAGCCGGTACCTTCGCTGGCGCTAAGGAACTGCGGTGGCTCCATCTCAGCGGTAATGACATGACCACCATCCTGCCCGGCGCCCTGGATGATGTTGAGAACTTGGCCACTCTTCATCTGGACAAGAACAAACTGAACAGCTTCCCGGCAGCGGCCCTCAGCAAGCTCCGGGTGGTCGAGGAACTGAAACTCTCCTACAACTCCATCAGGACCATCCCTGACAACGCATTCCGCTCGTTTGGGAGATACGTCGAGCGCATGTGGCTGAACAACATGGGGCTGGAGAGGGTAAGACGATTTAGCTGGTTGGGCCGCTAGCACTGTACTCAGGGATAAGTGCAGTTCGAGGGACATCCCGTTTGGCCTGATTCAGCGCCAGCTTCTGATTATCAAGAATAATGTCTTCTTAGTCTCACTTAGTGAGGCTGCCGTGTAAGGGGTTTGAGGAATCACGCTGATTAAATCCACTCACTGAGATGAATGGATTGTCAGTGATTTGACGGTATTGAGTGCTGGGCAGCGAGCGACTGAACAGTGAAACAATGAGACTGGCAGAGGCTCTGGCTGCAATCCCCGCACCACTCCATAGAACAACAAATAAGAAACGGGTGGGACATCTCCCAACTCACTTATTAAGGTATCTCCCCCATCAATCCAAAAGAATTGCTAAGGCAAAAGGGAAAATGCAAAATTATCACATTGCAGAAAGAGGCCATTCAGCCCCTCCTGTCTGTTCAGGATCTCTGCATGAGTAATTCACTCAGTGCCATTCCCCCTCCTTCTCTGGGCGACTCCCCACTTTCTTCCTTTTCAGCAAACAGTCTAATATCCTATTGAATGATACGATTGAAGCTGCCTCCACTATACTCTCAGGCAGTGCACTCCAGACCGTAACCACTTGTTGCACCAAAATATTTCTTCTCATTTTGCTTTTGCCAACTATTTTAAATCTGTGCCCCAGTGTTCTTGATCCTTTCATGAATGAGTATAATTTCTTGCTATCCACTCTTTCCAGACAGGACAGGAGATTGTAGACTGAATAATCAATCACACCAAGCGACTTGGTAACTGTTTATACCTCTGGGCTAGTCAAGGACTGAAGAGGAAGGATTTTGGACTAGAACCTTAATAATCCTTTCAGGTGATATTTGTTTAGTCCACAGCTTGTGGTATCTCTGTGCTGTGTTTTGCCATGCAAAGCTTCTCAATTTGCAATATTAGTGGCTGGATAGAAAATTGAACAGTTTTAAGTTTATAGCAGCAACATTTTTGTTTTTGTTTCTGAGATGTCAGCATCTCTAGAAAGGCCAGCATTTATTGTCTATCACCACTTGCCTTTGAGAAGTTGGTGATGAGTTGCCATCTGGTGTAGATGCACTCACAGTTTTGTGAGGGAGGGAGCTCCAGATTTTTGATCCAGTGATAGTGAAGAAATGGTGATGTTGTTCCAAGTCAGGCTGGTGAGCGACTTGAACAGAAACTGATAGGAGAGGGTTTTCCATATATTTGGTGCCTTTTTATTTCGAGATGTCACAGGTTTAAAAGGTTTTGTTCAAGGAACCTTGGTAAGTTGCTGCAGTGCATCTTGTAGATGGTATACACTGCTGCCACTGCATGTCACTGGTGAAGGGAGTGAATGTTTAAGGTGGTGCATGAATACCACTCAAGGGCCTGTTTTGTCCTGGGTGATATGGAATTTCTGAAGTGCTTTTGAAGCTGCACTCATCCAGACAATTGGAGAGTATTCAATCATTCTCCTGACTTGTGCCTTGTACATGGTGGACAGGCTTTGGGAAGACAAGTAGTGTTACTTGCTGAAGAATTATCAGTCTCTGACCTGTTCTTGTTGCCACGATATTTATATGCTTGGTCCAGCTCCGTTTCTGGTCATGGTAAGTCCCAGAATGTTGATAGTAGGGGATTCAGCAATGGCAATGCTGTTGGGATGTCATGGGGAAACAGTTTGATTTTCCCATGTTGGAGATACTTGTATGGCACAAATGTTACCACTTCTCAGTCCATGCGCCTGAGTGCAGATGAGTTCCTGGTGCATGCAGACATAGATTGATTCAATATCTGAGGAGGTGCAAATGATACTGGTCATTATACTATCATCAGCAAATACCATCATTTCTGACCTTATGTCAGATGGAAGGCCATTGATGAACAGCTGAAAATGGTGGGCCTAGGAGTCTGTTCTGTGGAACTACTGCAGTGATGTCCTGGACCTAAGACGATTGGCCTCCAACAACCAAACTATCTGCCTTTATGTTATGCCTGACTCTAACCAGGGGAGAATTTTCCTCTGATTCCACATTTATTTCCACCTTGCTTGGGCTCCTGATGCCACACTTCATCACATACTTTGATGCACTTTCAGTGACACCTTCCATTACTTTGCAGATAATTGAGAATAGAGTAATGAGACAGTAATTCGCTGGATTGGAATTGTCCTGCTTTTTACAGACAGGTCATACCTGGGCAATTTCTACTTGTTGGATAGATATCAATACTGTAACTATGTCTAGAGCTCAAGTCTTACAACTCACATCTGGTCAGGGCCCATAGCCTTTGCTGTATCCAGCACCTTCAGCCACTCAATGATATAATGTGGAATGAGTCAAGGTGCCTGAAGACTGGCAGCTGTGATTGTGTGGATCTCAGGAGGAGACTAAAATGGATCATCCACTCAGATCCTCCAGAGCCTTTTCTTTTGCACTGACCTGTTGAGTCTGCCATCATTGAGGATAGGGACAGTTTTAGGGCTTCCTCCTGATTACCACTAGTTGGGGGGAGGCAATGGCCTAGTAGTATTATTGCTGGAATGTTAATCCAGAAATGCATATAACGTTCTGGGGACCCAGGTTCAAATCTCACCATGGCAGATGGTGGAATTTGAAATCAATAAAAAATAATCTGGAATTAAGAGTCTAATGAGGACATTGAAGCCATTGTCAATTTGTTGGAAAAACCCATCTGGTTCATTAATGCTCTTTAGGGAAGGAAACTGCCATCCTTACCAGGTCTGGCCTGCATATGACTCCAGACCCACAGCAATGTGGTTGACTCTTAACTGCCCTCTGAGCAATTAGAGATGGGTAATAAATGCTGGCCTGGACAGTGACACCCTCATCCTGCAAATGAAAGAACATTTCCCTGCAAGCAGTGTTCTACAAATTGTATTCTATCACAATTGCTTTTATCAAGTGTGACTAATACCTTGGAATGTAGTGTGCTATAGATTGGCCTTCTTGCAAAGAATTCTTTAAAACTTCCTGGTAAACTTACAGTTCAGTTTTCAGAATCATCAGTGTAGTTGTCCAATGGTTTTTGGTAAATGCACGATGCAAAGCCATGATGACTAGTTTCTTCGAAGCTTAGTTCCAGGTCTGCACTGAACTAGTGTGTTTCAAATAACAATATTGATCCACTGAATTGGCTTCAGTGTAAAGGCAAATAATCACCCATCAAACCTCCTACTCATGCTTACCATCAATTGCCCCTTGGTGCACCTGTTCATGAGTAGAAAGGATGGTATTAAGCTGTACTTCAGATCACAGTCAAACAGTCTGCTAATGCAATGTGAGCTTCTCTACAAAATTGTTTGCTTTGTAGGTTTCTGGAGGCTTTATAAAGCTGAACCTAGCTGGAGTCAGTCCCTTTGGAACAGGGAAGAACAGTGACCTTAAAAAGGAAATTTTGAAGAAAAAGAATTTTTGAATTTATATAGTGCCTTTCATAATCTCAGGACACCCCAAAATGGTTTACAGTCAATAAAATGCTTTGAATTGTAGTCACAGCTGTAAATTAGGAAACATGAAATCCAACTTTGTACAAGAAACTCCCATAAACAGAACTATGATAACAAGCGGACAATCTGGTTTTAGTCATAAAAGCTGATGTTTTGGATCTGGACCCTTCTTCATTTTTCTGAAGAAGGGTCCAGACCCAAAACAGCAGCTTTCCTGCTCCTCTGATGCTGTCTGGCCTAATGTGTTCATCCAGCTCCACACCTTGTTATCTCAGACTCCAGCATCGGCAGTTCCTATAATCTCTGCTTTTAGTCATGTTGTTTAAGGGATAGTTGTTGACCAGAAGACGGAAACATACCCTCTTCTTTAAAATAATGTTCTGGAATTCTTCACTTCCACCTGAGTGAGGACACTGAGAGGTATCAACATTGCACTCTGAAGAGTCCATTGATATCCACCAGTCTGGCCACAAAGGATTAGCAAACTATTTTACCGTGTACTGCCAAAGGTTTTCTCCTAATTTATCTTAAATGTTTCAAACTAAACAAATAAATAAACATTTCTCCAAATCCAAATCTTTCAGGAGACTGCATGGATTATAATGCTCCTTTAAACATATGAAACAAACCCAGCTCTGTGCAGCTTCACTAGTGTCTACTGGGGTTTGTAATAAGTAGACCATTGACTGGTGTGTGTTCCTGAAAGAAAGGCGACATTCAGGCGTGTTTCTCCATGCTGAGGTAGATATGTTCTGCCAGGCACAGTCATGGAGTTTATTTGAAGTATTCTGGATTTATTTGAACATACAAACACAATTCACACCGTGAATAGAATTAATGCTGTTCCAGATTACACTCAGACTCAATTAAGTCTACATACAGAGGTAAAGAACGACTTCTGCTTTTGTCTACCCAGTATTTTCAACCCATTTTAGTAAGTGAGCACAAAGACTATAAAAACAGAAAACTCAGGCTCAAATGCCTTTTGCCTTATAAAACAGTTTGCACCATGATAGTCAACTCTATGTTAAGTATCATCTGGTGTGGCTCAGGAGCCCCATCCTGGTATAGCAAAGGAAGACCTGGATTGAGAAGGTTCACAATTCATTGGCCACTGTTTTCACTGAACCCTTTTGTCATCCAATAAGTGTTTTGTTTCTGCTCACTTCTTCTAATGACCTTCCAAACAGTCAGCCTCCTGAAGTCACAGCTATCAGTGATTGTCTCCCAGTTGTACGTATCAATGTCCAACATTTTGATATCTCACTTGCAGGTGTCCTTGTAGAGAAGGTTTGGACACCCAGGTGGTCATGACTCAGTGACCAGTTCACCACACAGAAGGCCTTTAGGTATATGATTGTCATCCATCCGATGAATGTGACTGAACCAGTGCAGACATTGCTGGCTTAGCAATTAGTGGACGCTTATGGAATTACCATGCTCCAGAACCTCTGAGTTGGTGACCTTGTCCTGCCCAGAAATGTTGAGAATGTGAAGGTGGAAACTGCTCAGCTTTTTCTCCTGCCTAGCTAATGTTGTCACATTATGGAGGAGTGTGCTGATATGCAGGTTTGGTGGGCTCACGGTTTAGCATTCTAAGTTAGGTTGTTGTTGTCCACACTCTGTTACTCAGCTTGGACGTAACAGCTGGAGCTTCTGTGATGTGTTTGCTGATTTCAGCATCAAGCCACAAATTGCTGATGATAGTGGAGCTTAGAGATGTGAAGCTAATAGCAACTTCATGTGTCACATTGTCAATATAGCAGCGTGGCAGCACGGTGTTCCTGATATTGAAGTTCAAACCAAACTCTTCACAAATGTGAAAGAGTTTGCCCCTTTGCTGCAAAAGTTGGTCCTCAGTACAGAATGTTAGTTTGGCATCTCCGGTGTACAGTAATTCTCTGATGAGAAATAGCCACACCTTTGAATCTCAAGTGAGCAAGAATGACAAGCTTTCTATCAGTCCTGGTGTGTAGGTAGATACTCTTTGCCAATGATCTGAAAGCAAATGACAGCACTAAAGAGAAGATTATGCCAAGGATTATTGGTGCCAAAATAGAATCCTGGTTTAACTGCAGTGCAGATTTCAAAGGATTCCAATGTCATCCTGTCATTAGCTGACCTTATCAATCAAGTTGACATGGAGAAAAGACATCACACTGAGCAGCTTCAGCAGGCACCCAATTTTCTCCATCAACAATAGATCATCTCTGCTCACAGGTTCAAATGCTTTGGTGAGATTAATGAAGGCAATTCACAGTGATCGCCTTTGTTTACAGCATTATTCTTGAAGTTATGGGCGGAGGAGTTTTTGTCAATTATAGATTTTACGGTTCTGAAACCATGCTGGGATTCAGGCAGATACAGTCAGCCAGGACCTATACTCTGACATCAGCAACGTGAACAAATATTTTTCCCACAAAGCTCAACAGGGCAATGCTCAAAGAGGCATTGCAATTGCTGCAATTGCTTTTCCTTCCCACCTCCCTCCCACCCAGATCCCTCCAGCAGAGACAGTGAAGTTCCCACTGATGCCATAGAAATATGGTTTCCTGTGCTTGATGAGTTCAGGTAATATAGCATCAATACCTAGAGCTTTGTATATCATAAGTGAGTCAACAGTTTTGCTAAACTCTTCCATATGGATAATCAATTTTGCTTTATAGGCAAGCGTTCCATAATCACAGCGTTCTCCACACAGTACAGTTCATAGTAGTGTTCCATCATGTCTTGAACTGTTTACAGCAGTTCATGATGGCATTTCCTGTCTTTGGTTTCAATCAGCCATTGCCTTTGCTGATGAACCTGTTGCCATTTTGATCTCTTCATACATGTCTCTGACAATTCCCTTGTCAAAGGATATCTAGATATCCTGGTTGAGTTATCACTAGGGGCCATTAGCAAACAACCTGGCAGTCTGTTGGACTTTAGTCCGAGTGGCTCTTAGTGCATTCAGTTTTGAGCGATGACGAAAAAAGACACATTTTGTTGAGACAATTTCCAAGAAATACCAATTCAAGGGCAAAACCAACATTTATACTCTGTGAAAACAGATTGCTGATTGGTTGGCAAGTGGACTGTGATTGGTGGAGAGATTGCCATCGAGAATGCAGCAGTTGATGATTAATGACCATTACAGGTCAGGTTGTGCCATGATTTTAAACCAGACAGTGTAACTCTGATCAGGGCATTACCCTAAGAAGTGGGCCAGCAAATGGCTGTCACCTATTTTGTTGAGGTGAAATTGGCACAGTGCATGTACATATTCTTTCTCTCATTAAGGAACAGAGACTTGTGTTAATATACATATTAATAACAAAAGTCAATGAACTGTTGGTTTGTATCCAAATAGATAATATGGCTTTGCTGATTTCAGGGAATTTCTGTTTTGAATGGTAACATTTAAAATATTTTGTTCAAAGCCCATTTCACACTCGGAGTTGATCTCAGTCAACATTGTGAGAGCTCTGTGTCTTGAGAATAATGTTCAGAAATTGATATCTGGTGATGATCAGCCCCAGTTGGTGCCAATATCCTGATTCGAACATTTCCAGGACACTTTGTGGTATGGTTTCTTCTGAAGGATGTTAGTTACACAAAGCTCATGATAATTGAAAAGGTTAAGAAAAGTTTCTAACCATTCTTATTTAGCTTTCCCAGGCCATGATCTCTGAGGCAGAAGGGTCATATGTGATGGTCCTTGCTCACTACTACATCGAAATCCTCCAACTTGTAAAGATGTTTTGATAGAAGGATGCTGCTGATAGCCATGTCAAGCTTGTCATAGAACTTGTCTTTTGTAGTGGATCACAGCTTTGAAGCTCATATACTCATGAAGTGAGCTGCCCCATTTGAGTGGAAGCAGCAGGAGAGAACTTATTCTTAACTATTGTTGCAGGGGTCTATCATTGAGTGCAGTGAGTTCCTTAAAGCAAAGCCTACATCTTGCTCATGCATTTCCTCTAAACACTTCTGCTGCCAGATGTAATGTTTTAATGTAATGTGTAATGTTTTTCTTTCAGTGATTCACTCTCGGAGAGCCCGTCTCTTGTAGGGATGCTATTTCCATGTTCAGCCTATCAAGTTCCATGTCGATCACAGATGCCTTGCGCGCGTTATCAACCAACTGCAAGTCATCTGTCAATCCTGTCTGCACATGGCCCTGACGTTCCAGCTTGTCAATCAAAGAGTTGGCATCTCCTTTTTCTTTTTGATTGTTTGTTTGTTTGCTGGTGTGATGAATTCCGTCCACTTATCGAGCACAGCCTCAAAGCTCCAAATACTCATTGAAGCTGATCAACCATGACAGGTCAGCATATTATAGGTCGGGGGCTTCTCACCTAATGGGATGGTGGTAGTTGATGACATGATAGTTTCTTTCACCATCTGGAGCCATAGTACCCATTCTGTAAGGTTGGGCTTATCATTTGTAACTACTGCCTCCCACTTTGTGTTATTGCAACAAAACTGCAGTGTTCTCTTCAGGGTATAAAATTTATGGAGACCCTGGACTGGTCATAAATTTGGCCTCCCCAGTTGAGTCTTAAATAATGTTTGTTTGTTCTGAATTGATAGCAGGAGTTGCCAGGAATGATGACATAATTAGACATGAGTCTGCCTTTCTACGCTGTTTCATATTCTTGGGGTTTTCTCCCTTAGCTTTAACTTCCATCTGTAAGGCATTTTCCCAGTTAGCTCAGAAAGTTACAATGTGAGGCTAATAACACTGATATTGTAGGATCTATCCCTGTACTGACCAGGGTGTCTGTCCAACTGAAATTATATACTGAATTTTTATGACAGTTATTTATATATATAGATATCCAAAAGATCAATGTGATGTGTTGAGTGTGTAGTGGAGAGAGATAGCTTGCTTTCTGTTTTTGTGTACCAGTGTTCTTCTCATTTTCATTTCACACTGCTGGCTAGCAGCAATGTGAAAAAGACAGCCGAATGTGTAAGTCTCTCCCTATCAGTGCACAACCTCTCCATCAGCAAGTCTTCAGCTGTGCCTCTGCGTAGTGACATACAGAAACTGGATCCCTTATGACCCAGGCTAAAACTTGAGTGGAAAAACGAGGAAGTTTGATCCCCAGAAATAGAATGTGGCGTTCCAGTGGCATGTGGATATACCCTGACACTCAAAAGCCACACACCTACCTCAGGGAAAGTAGTTTTACTCAGGAATCTACAAATGTACTTATCCTGCCATGTTTGCCTCAAAGAAACTTTGCGGCGGCACAGTGGCTCAGTGGTTGGCACTGCTGCCTCACAGCACCAGGGACCTGGGTTCGATTCCACCCTCGGGCAACTGTCTGTGGGAAGTTTGCACATTCTCCCCATGTCTGCGTGGGTTTCCTCCAGGTGCTCCGGTTTCCTCCCATAGTCCAAAAATGTGCAGTTTAGGTGGATTGGCCATGCTAAATTGCCTGTAGTGCTCGGGAACGTGTGGGTTGTGGGGGGATGGGTCTGGGTGGGATGCTCCGGAGATTGGTGTGGACTTGTTGGGCTGAGGGGTCTGTTTCCACAATGTGGAGATTCTATGAAAAAAAACTTGGTTTCAGTTGTGCATTGGTGTAAAAACGGCAGTATGACTCAAAATACTAAACGCATTAAAGTTCTGAACAGTAAAAATCCTACAGAAATATGTATCACATTAGGTTCAACCTCTCACCAAATGCTGTCTAACTAGTCTATAAGGTAGCAGCTGAACAACACAGTGACCTTTGAAGGTCCACCTCCAGATTTTCACTAAAGCAGTCAATTCCCTTTCATCTTCACACATACAGAACAGAGAGGGAAAAGAAGACCAACCCTTTTTTCAGGGGTCAGGGGCTGATAATTTGTCTGAAATGAAATGAAGTCATCAAAATGTATTCCTTCCTCCATTTCTTTTTATTTCTCCCACTCATTTGTGCTCAGATTTTCTCCTCAATGCGACACATAGGAAGCTAGATGGAAAATAAACCATGATTTATTCAAATCCCCTTCCATTCTCAACCTGGAGAGGCAATTGTATAGCGATCATGTCACTTCACTATAAGCAAGTTTGATGTTTTGGGTAAATGCGTGTTCAAATCCCAACAAAATTTGAATAAGTAAAAAGGATTATGTCAGTTTAGCATTCCTCAAGATCAGAACAGCAATTAACAGCAATTAAAATAGAGACTTGGGAAGCTTCCTATGGTATTAAGTCAAACTTATGGAGGTTAATTACAGGTGTTGCTGCTGACCTGGTGAAATCACCTAACATTGAAATTTTAATCCTTATTTTCTTCCTTTTGTTGCACCCATTTTCCTGCCCATCTGTGCCTTTGTGAGGCACTCCCTTCCATGGTACTAAGTAGGAAACCAGCTCATAACATTTGAACCAATTACTGGGGCCAGGGGACTGTACGTGACACAGCAGCAGACGGGCACCTCAGTACAATTAGGGTTTGACCTTGTATTTCCCCCTCTCTGCCAGTTCCAGACACAGGCCACTGTTAAAAACATTCAAAAGATATACCATTTATTGAAGGAGCTTAATTAACTTTTGAATAAAGATACATCCTCATGCCCTTCGACTTTGAACAACAGCAGGCATCCAAGATAGAATTTCAGTGGAAAATTCCACTCATCTAGCCGTGAAGAAATCATCTACAAACAACCGACAACTGCTGCAATGTCTGTGACTTCACACTAAAGGGCAAGTTTTATAGCTTTATTGCTATAATATAGCCAGTGATCACAAGCAGTAGTTACAGCCAAGACTGAAAACAGTCAAGAAAATTGTTTTCAGGTTTTCAGGTTCAGGTTTTGCCAAACTGAAAATTGAAGACAGAGAAGTTACTGAGGTCTTTGGATTAACTCTTTAGTTGCTGAATTTTATTCCACCTATCAGCACGATCAACCACTGATATAGTTTCATTTTATCTTAACTGAAGATTCTGGGGGATAATTGAATTGTTGTGGGTATTCTCAGATACCCTCGCCAACATGGCCAAGTTTAGCCCAAGATTAGACTGGGGATACCAGCAGACATTTTATTTACACAGGGTTCCACAGAACATCATTTTCACTCAACATCCACTCTTGCCAAAGTGATGGAGTTGATGCCTGACCTGATCTCTTCTTCAGACATGCAGACGAATTTGAAGTCAATAGCAGACCCGATTCAAATGGAATCAGACAGCACTGACTGGAGATAAAGCTGTCTGTCTGCAGGTTTACAGGGATTAGTATTAGCTGTGAGCTTCAATTAAAACCTCACCAAGATCAATAAATAAAGGTCAAAATTAATGCACGCTCAATTTTCCTCCTTTAATGACTTCTTTAATGGCTAATCTCAAGGTTATGGCCTTGTACTTGCAACTCAATGATCAAAAGACATCCTAGCAAGTTGCAAAAAGGACCTGAATGAATCCAATCATCTGGAGTAGGAAATAATAAAAATTGCCAAATTGTTATAGAAACCCAACAGTTCAACAATGTCATTTATGAGAAATAATGTCACCATCCACCCACCTGGCCTGATCTACGAGCAACTGAGAGAAATGAGGAATGGGAAATAAATATAATCTAAAATGCACTAACTGGTACCATTGGTTATCCTGCCTCCTTCCTGCTCCAGTCTAATTCATGGAAGCAGACATCTCTGCTCTTCCACAATCCCGTCAAATCTTCAAACTAAGTATTTCCCCTAGCAATTTGGCAAAAACAAAAGGTTAAGCTGCTTCATGAGAAACGTAGATCAAAACTTCTAATCACCGATTAAACATTGAGGTTTGTTTTTAATAATAAATATTACACACCGTGAACATTTGAGAAATTTCATTTAGTTTTGCTTGTGTTTCTGTACTGATGATAGTTGTCAGAACTGGTAGCGAACATCACTGTGCTCCATCCTTTTGGTGTCCAATGGGATAGCAGGAATGACATGGCAGAGTCTACTTAGTGAAGATTTACTTCACATTAGGAATTCCTACACTTACTGGCAGTAAGTAAATTCCAATTCTACAATCCATTCAAGAGCTCTTGTTAATGTGATATTTGATTAGGTTGAAGAGCAAGAGCATCCTGGTGTTCAGTGGTTTTCAGAATCAGGCATCAGAATATTTGTAGTGTTGTGTCCTGTTCGTATGCGGTCCTCAGTTGACTTACTGCTCCATCTGTCTCTGTGCCTCCACTCATGGCCTATGGACCTGGATGGGATTTCCACTCTCAAAGGTGGCTAGAAAGGTGGAGCATTCCCAGAATCCTCAAAGGAAATTAAATGGTCTTATTCAAATTGAACATCTGAATGGGATTATTAGTCCTTTATTTCCTCTCTGTTCTTCTTGAGATAGCTGGACTTTGCTTGGTATCGGTACACTGTGAAATGACATTACTGTAATTGGGAGCTCACAGTTTGTGGGTAATCAGGCACATGCTTATGTCCTGCCACTCTGTATTTGTGGCAACCTGAGACTAGTCCTCAGGTGCAACACTAGTTGGGCCTTCAACTAACTATTAGTTCTCCTACTATAAAGCTTTCCTATTAGCCCCCACCGCTGCCCCTGAATATGAATTCTGAATATGTGGTGGGTAGATCTTCCTTAGCCAGTGCCACCGCCGCAGCTTAGGTCTTCTATGACCTTTAATAATTTAAGTTTAATCTTAACTAATACATCACAGATGCCATTCCCATAACTATCAAACGTTACAGTGCTGTCTGACAATACTTCACCACGTCAGCATTAATCATTCCAACAGTCTGTCAGCATTATACTGATGTTTAAATAGAGAGCTTACATATGTGACTGGAGTAGGTTGATTGCCATTTCTCTGGAGATACCAGCAGTTTTAGATTTTAAACAGTTCTGTTGGTTAGTTGAATTTTTTTGAACTATTCTACGCAATACGCACATCTTTGAAGATATAATTAAATGAATTAAATGAAGTCGAACTAAACTGTTGTGCTTAGTTTTCAGATGGAGCATTCAATGGTGTCACCGGCCTTTCAGCCCTTCATCTGAACGACAACAAATTGGAATCTCTACCTTCAAACCTTGTCTTGACCAAAATGAAGAACATGACTCTCTCCAACAATCCCTGGCATTGTTCCTGCTCACTGGCTGCAGTACGAAGGTACAGCATTTACTGAGTCCAGTCCTAAATCCCTTTTAAAATTAACCTTTGAGTCAGTGTCCAGATCTCTATATTTTACACATTTGTGACCATACGGGACCAGACGGGACCAGATGGTAATTGTTGTTCCTCTCAGATGCCAATTTTATCTGAGAAGCTTTATTAACCAGTCTGCATTAAATTAAATCACTTGCCTTCCCCATTACTACCATCTTACATCCAAGTCTTTGGACATTTCATTTTCTCAGATTTTTCATGTCTTCAAATCCACAGTTAAGCCCTCAGTCGTTTAAGCCTTAATTTGTAGAAACAACTCACATAGTCGCCAAGTTTCTCCGTAGTCAGTGCCATAAATTTTAATCAAATTAGCTCGACCGTAACTGAGACAATAAACGCTACAAGACTTCATTCATAATACTTCTGCCAACTTGCACAGTTTTCTGACATTTGCCACTCTTCCAGTCAGTTACTTTCTTACAGAATGCTATCATTTCAGTTTTGGTTTTACATTAAGAACAAAGAGAAAAAGAACAGTAGAGCACAGGAACAGGCACGTCGGCCCACCAAGGATGTGCCAACTCACGATGCCTTTTTAAACTAAAAACCTTTTGCTTCTACATGGTCTGTATCCCTCCATTCCTTGACTATTCATGCGTCTGTCACAATGCCTCTTAACCATTGCTATTGTATCTGCCTCTGCCACCTCCTCTGGCAGCGCATTCCAGGCACTTACCAACTTCTGTGTAAAAAAACTAGGCTCTCACATCTCCTTTACCCACTTTTCCCTTAAACCTATTTCCCCTAATAATTGACGATCCTACCCTGGGGAAAAAACTCTGACTATCCGTTCTATCCATGCCTCCCATAATGTTGTCGACATTCAAGTGAAAACAAACGAAATTTGTCCAGTCTCTTCTCAAAGCTGATACCATCCAAACAGGCAATATTCTGGTAAACTGTTTCCGTAAACTTCTCTAAAGCCTCCACATTCTTCTGGCAGTGTGGCGACTAGCACTGTGTGCAATATTCCAAATATGGCCTACTACACTTCTATATAGCTGCAATATGACTTGGCAATTTTTATACCCTATCCCCTGGCCGATGAAGGCAAGCATGCCAAATGCCTTCTTGACAACATTAGACATTTGTGTTGCCACTTTCAAAGAACTGTGGACCTGAGCGCCTAGATCCTTCTGTATGTTGATGCCACTGAGGCTTTTGCCATTTATTGTATATGCTCTCCTGCATTAAATCTCCCAAAAAAATCAAGTTGCATTGGTCTGGATTAAACTCCACCTGCTATTTCTTCATCTAAGTCTCCAGCCTGTCCATATCCCTACTGTATTCTCTGGCAACCCTCATCACTATCCACAGCTCTACACTATCTTTGTGCCATATGCAAACTTCCAATCAAACCACCTACATTCTCCTTAAACAATAGGGGTCCCAGCACTGATCCCTGCGGAACACCACTGGTCACAGTTCTCCAGTCAGAAAAATACCCTCCACTATACTCTCTGTCTTCTATGAGTAAGCCAGTTTTGTATCCATCTTCCCAGATCACTATGGATCCCATATGATTTCAACTTTTGTATCAGCCTGCCATGGAGGATTTTGTCAAAAGCCTTGCTAAAACCCATATAGACAACATCTACCACCCTATCCTCATCAATCATCTTTGTCGCTTCCTCAAAACACTCAAGCAAGTTTGTGAGATATGACCTTCCCTGCAGAAAGCCATGCTGCCTGTCACTAATAAGTCCATATTTTTTCCAAATGTGAGTAAATCCTATCCCTAAGATTCTTCTCCAATAATTTCAATACCACTGACACAGGCTTACTGGCCTGTAATTTCCTGGATTATCCCTGTTGCTCTTCTTAAACAAAGGGACAACATTGGCTATTCTCCAGTCCTCTGGGACCTCTCCTGTGACTAAAGAGGATATAAAGATTTCACACAAGGCCCTAGCCTCCCTCAGCATTCTGGGATAGATCCCATTAGACCCTGGGGACATGTCTACCTTAATGCTTTTCAAAACACACCAAACTACCTCCGTTTTTATAATGACATGCCCTAGAATGTCAAAATAATCATCCTGAGATTCAGCATCCACCATGTCCTTCTCCTTTGCAAATACCAATGTAAAGTATATTGTACTGAAGAATCTGTACTGAGGTACCTTGTATGTAAGAAGGCGCTATAAGTAGCAACTTGTGAACTTTTCACTGTACTCATCTGAGTACATGTGACAATAAAGCTAATTCATTCATTCGAGTATTCGTACAGGCCTCATCCACTTCCGCTGGCTCCATGCATGAATTTCCTCCTTTGTCCTTCAGTGGACTTACCCTTTCCCTAGCTACCCTCTTGCTCCTTATAGATATATAAAACGCCTTGGGATTTTCCTTATTCGTGTTGCTTTGCCAATCTATCAGCTCAAGAGTTCTACTCAAAACAACAGTATTCATGCAACACTGCTTTAACTACTGAATATGATGATTACACTGAGGTGAAATTGTGAGAATTATTTGAGTGTAAAATGTGGAGTGATTCTTGAAATACACTCAAGTTATATTGCATACATAATAGGAGAGATGCATCATTCAATATGGTTCAGGATAATAAAGCAGCGTGAGTTATGTAAAAGCTGGAAAATTTGTCCCAGAACCTAACTATGTTCACATTGAAACTTAAGCAAAAGATGTATGACGAAGAAAATGGCACAGAACCTAATTTCAAAGGAATGAAGGGAAGTTAGGCCTAATCAACGCATTCGAAAAATATAATCTAACAGGGACCAAACACTGAGAGAGGCTTATTCAAAATGGTGGGGAAAGTACACAACTTTTGTTCAGTAATTTGACACTGGCAGAGATAGATGTGTGGCGTCTGTTCCTCATCTCTCAGCTGACCTTAACAAGACTTTTTTTAAGGTGAGGGTGTTAACTCCCTGAGTGCTGTGATTTTATGGACCAGACACGGAACAGGCTTCCTTGAAGTTTAAAATCAAAAGAAAGCATAAATGTTTTCTTTTCACAACACCCAAAATATAATCACAACAATGCTCACTCCTCACACATATTTAGTATATATGTGCACATGAACTATTGATTTCCAAAGCTGTAACATCCACATGTATTAATAACAGAGCCAGGTCATTTGTCTACCCTGTCCTTAAGATTATGTTTGAAGCATTAACAGCCAGAAGGACTTTTTTTCTGATTCTCTGGAGACAATGGAAATGGGAGTGTTTCTGGCTGTTTCAAGTGAAATTGTGGCCAAGCTCCTGCAGTGAAGAAATCTAACTTTGCAAGTCAACAAATTAGCTCCTTTTCGCTGTCTGGGATGATTTTTGAGGAAGGGTGCTCCCTGTGCTCAAGAGAAAATAGCTTTCCTCTAACGTGCATATCCCAGGCTGACCTACTAGGCCATCCTTGCTTAGTCCACTATCCTTTCATAAGAGAATAAGTCATGGATAATAGATTGCTGATGCCGTTCTCCATACCTAGATGGATGGATACCAGCAGGATTCGTCCAGATGGCATCTGTGCTTCTCCAAGTCAATACCGTGGTCAGCAGATCCGGGAAACCTCTGCCTTCAGAACTTGTCCAAGACGTGCAAAGCGCAACAAGAAGAATGCACTCTGAGCAGGTATGAGAGGGGCTGGGTCAACACCATTAGAATGGATGCTTTATAAAACTATACTGCACAGGAAATCTCCACCTTTACTCTGAGTTAGTTGATCTCAAACAGGGTGGTGTAATGGATACTGTAACTAGAACCATAGAACCTTAGAAATGTTACATCACAGAAAGAGGCCATTCAGCCCATTGTGTTTATGCCAGCTGAAGAAGATCGCCACCAATTCTAATCCCAGTTTCCAGCACCTGGTCCAAAGTCTGTAGGTTGCAGTGCTTCAGGTGTAGATCCAGGTTTCTTTCAAATGAGTTGATATTTCCAACTCAGCCAACAAAACTGAGCAGTTAATTACAAATACCCACCATCTTCTTGGTGAAAACAGTTTTCTTCCTACCCCTCCTAATCCTTCTACCAATCACCTTAAATCTGTTACCCTGGCAGTTGTCTTCTCCACTTGGGCAACCAGGCCTTTCCTGTCCATGGTATCCAAGCCCTTCATTATTTTGGATGCCTTGATTTAGTAAACCCTCAACTTTCTCCCTCATAAGGAAACAACCCTAACTTATCCAGTCTTTCCACATGACTGCAATTTTTAAGCCCTGGCAACATTCTCATGAATCTTCTCTGTACCCTCACCAGTGTGACTGAATCCTTTCTGTAATGTGGTGTCCAGCACAGTACAGAGAATTTCTGCTGTAGCCTGACCAGTAGCTTGCACCTTAGCATTACATTCCTGCTTTTGTATTCAGGACCTTGCTTAATGAATGAAACATCCCATATGCCTTCTCTATCATCTTATCTACTTGCGCTGTCGCCTTTACGAATTTGTGGACATGCACTGGCTGTTTTCCCTCCCCAAATGCATAACCTCACACAATGAGATGTAATTCCATTTGCCACTTTTCCACCAATCAAACTACTCAGCCAATTTTTGTGTCATTAAAACGTACAACTAGATTTGGAAAGTTATTTGGCGTCAAGCAAGGCCCATCATGTTTGTTAAGTTAAAACATGGACAACAGGGGACAGAATATCCTCTTACGCTGTTATAGTCGTGTCTCAATTGGTAGCACTGTTGCCTCTGCATCAGACGGTTGTGAGTTCAAGTCTCACTCCAGGACCGGAGCACAACATCCTAGGCCATCATTCCAGTGCAGTTCTGAGGGAATGCTGCATTGTTGGAGGTGTGTCTTTCAGCTGAGGAAACTCAATAAAGGTCCTAAGCACCGTCTGAAGTTGATTTGAATGATTCCACAGTTCTCCATCAAAAAACAGCAGACCATTTTCTGGACTTCAATAAAATATTTACCCTAAATCAATATCAGATCACTGTTTGTGGGAGCTTGCTGTGCACAAATTGGCTGCTGCTTTCCATCCATTGCCACAATCGTTGCACTTCAGAAGTATTTCATTGGCTGTAAACATTTTTGGATATCCGGTGGTCAGAAAAGGAGCTATTGTATGCAGGTCTTTCTATTTTCTTTCAAAATGTCAGGCAGGTAGAAATGCTTATTCCAAATGGCTTTTGGTCTCTGTTCAATCAAGGAAGTAGGAGGAAAATAGTGAGCCACCATTCCGATATTTGCAATCTTACAGTTCTATTCCTTTGAGGTCTGGAATTGACAAACCTATATCTGGAGACTGGATTGGGTCTGGATGGGGTATGGATCAGCCAGTGTGGAGACTGGACTGGTCTGGGTGGGGTGTTTCTCGGCCAGTGTTGAGACTAGATCAGCCTGGGTGGCGTATGGCTCAGTCAGTGTGGAGATAAAATTGGACTGGTTGTGGTATAGCTAGGCTGGCTTGGACTGGCTAGGGGAGTGGGCCAGCCAGTGTGGTGATTGGTCAGCCTGGGTGAGGGAATGGGTCAGTCTGACTTGTCATGTTCTCTATAGTTAATAACTCACTGCAACTAAATATCTGGGTGAGATGCTGATGGATTGTTATGGTCTGTGGAACTTCTATCCACATAAACCTTCAAGAATGGTTCCATAGACTTAGCATGTACTTCTTTGGTTTGAGAAAATTGAAGGGTAATTTGGTTAAAATTTTGAAGACGATCAAGGATTTGAAAGGATTAATCGGGAGAAACTATTTCCTGTGGTAGAGGAACCCAAAACAAGGGGACACAATTTTAGCAATAGAGGGGATCTTTCAGGAGTGAAATTAGGAAGCAGGTCTTCACACAAAAGGTAGCAAAAGGTTAGAACCCTATCCCCCAAAAGACTGTAGATGCTCAGGAATCAACTGGGCTTTTAAAACTGAGATCAGCAATTTTTTTTTGTTCATTAAGGGTATCAGGGTATTGGGAGCAAAGTTGAGCAAAAACAATTTGTTATAGATCATCTATGATGTAATAGAAATGGTGGAACAGGCTAAGAGAGGTGAGTGTCCCATTGCTGTTCCTCTGAGGGGACAAGTAGCACCAAGTTGTGGTATGTATTGGCTCAGAAGGCTCTTCACTGTCTGACAAGCTTTGCTTCTCCTATAGGTGGTGGGAATGTCCGTCCTGGAGACTGACTCCTCGTTTGACAATACCAACTGCTGACTCCTCACAGCCACTTCCCGCACACACAGAAGGAATTTCTCAGTCACCGTTGACAGTGATCATGAATCAGCTACAAATTCCTCATAGCTTTGAAGAGCACGTAACGGATTGCAGCTTCAGCACAGCGATACCTCTTCACAGTCTAAGTGTGTGCAGTCAAAATTCTCAGCGCTTAGAAACAGCAATGAAAATCAAGTAGCTAAACAAAAATAAAGGGGCAAACACGCTTCTGACTAGAAGCATCTCTTCCAAGTAGACATACACAGGCTTTGTCATGATTACTGTATTTATATATATATATATTCACGTATATATTTATGTATTCATATAAGACATTTCCTGGGACCTAGATAATCTGTTGGAGACACTTCCTTCCAACCTTCCCTCACCCCCTTATTATTAATGCAGTTAATATTACATTCTACTCCTCCAAAGAAGTACATTTTTGGGAAAGGGGCAAGTACGTTGTGCCAAATAGTTCTTACCGATTCCTAGTAAATACATTCAAATGCCTTTTGAAGTGATGACAAATGGCTTGCTCCCAGCGCTTGTTCTGCCAAACTATTCTATACGTTACTGTCTGAGGTGAAGTAGATTTGCCTAACTCTCCCTCTCATTTTCTATTCTCAACACTAGTTTTTTTTTCATTTAAATATGATTGTAGACTATATCGTGATCTTTTCCTGTTAGTCAGTACCCAACTGACATTACATTGAGTTTCAATCCATGGTATCTACAAAGATGAAATATAATGGGTAAGGAAACAAAGGTTTTTGAGTTGCCTGCACTAATGCATCACCAATGTTTCAATGTTATATTTAAGCCAAAATGGGGTAGTGGGAGGGATGAACTCTGGATGAAGCAGTATTTGCGCACTTAGCTCTTCTGCCTGTTTAAAATAGCTCTGTATAAAATGGGTTTCAGTGGTGTACAAGTAAGAGCCAATGCACCAAACTGCTCCAAGTTGGCAATATCTCTCAGATAGGCCCAGAAGGTCTGGTCAGTGTCAGAAATGAAAATGTTTTAATCTTCATTAAGCCTAGATGGGGTCATAACATGATCCTAATACTATGATCCATCAGTTAATATCGAAGTCTCACATCCTGATTATCAAAAGAAAAGTCTATTATTGTATTGATTTAACTTTGTCTTTGTGGAATGACATATTTCTCAGGAGGGTCAGTTAGCTGGAGAGCTGGTTTGCAATTCAGAATAACACTAACAGTGTTGGTTCGATTTCTGCAATAGCTGAGGTTATCATTGAAGGATTCTCCTTCCCAACCTCTCAGAGGTTAAACCACCACTAGTTATTTCTCTCTAATGAGACAACAGTCCTATGGTCTGGTAGGACTCTGGTGATTTTACCTTTTTTTTTACTTCTTGGATAGCTTGGTGAGGAATTGAAGATTACTGCAACTGTGCATTGCAAACCAGGATTTGCAACATTCACCCATCAAACTAACCAAAAACCTCAAACAATATCAAAATTTGCTATTCCAAGCGACCAACTACGAAGTTCTCAATTGTCCGGCCACACCTCTGTCCAGTTTACACAGGCTAATTCTTGACACTCAGTACCCCAACTGAGTTTTATAAGGTGAGGAAACTCTGGCCACTTTCCCAAAATTATGCTAAAAGATTTTATGATTCCAGGGTGGCCAGAACTGTCAGTCTGTCCTATTCAGAGAGATAGAGAGAGAGAGACCATTGAATGCATGTCTGTGAAAGAGATCACACAAAGGGAGTTAACAGAACATTGTGGTCAATAGTGTAAACAGCTTGAAGTCCCAGTACCCCACTGCAAAATTCTAATGTGCCTGCAGATTTATAACTTCATGAATTAATTTTATCAATTTAGTTAACATATTCAATTGTGAACTCACCTTTAGTTTTCCATCTTTAAAGAAAATTCAATGCCAGTGAGCATTGTGCGTTGGGTGCTCACTGCATTTCTAAGCAATGGACTGTATGTACAACCTATGGTCTTTGGCCCCCTCCCAGTACTCTAGCCTTCATAGCTCAGGCATCATGCTGTATTTATATTTCTTACTGGAAGATACCATCTGTATGCTTGGGAAATCTGCCTCATTGTGGATGGATCCTATTTCAAAGCATTGAGATCAGTTATTATCAGCAACATCTCATAATTTCAGATCAACAGGAATAAAGATTTAAACAACTAATGCTGAAGGGTTGATGTATATGACTACAAGACCAAAAAAGGCCATTTTGGCCATTCTTTAGGTCCAGCTAATTACATGCAGCATTATATCAGTTGTCATATCACTAACAGACTCTCATTTATGGATATTAGGTGCCCCTTTTCATATTGTCCCATTGTCTGCTGAACTTCAATCTGATGGATCCTGCACCCAGGCAAATTTACATAAAGTCAAAGACAAACATCATCACAGAACAATAGAAAACCAGAAAATGTCTCCAAGTTGTTGCTGTGTCTTCAAAGTGAATAGAAAATTATGCCATCCTAAAGATATAGCAGTAGATCCCAAACCCATGTCCACAACTTAGAAGAATAAGGGCAGCAAAGATAAGTGAACACCACCACTGCATGCTGTCTTGGAACTGCATCACCATTATTCACTGGTGCTGGGTTAAACTTCAGCAGTCTAGCTGGACCAACACCACATGGACCACAGCGGTTCAAGGTGGCTCATCACTAGCTTTCAAGAGCAATGAAGGAAGGATGATGAATGTTAGCTATGCCATTGATATTCACACCCAAGAACGAAAATAAAATATTGCAACAGTGGAATCGAATGAACAGCCAGTGCACTACTGAGAGATGAAAATACTGAACACCAGTACAACACCTACAAATCCTACATTATAATATAAAAATTGATTAACCTTGTCATGGGCATCTCTAAAATTGCTTACCCTCTTGAGTAACTCATAAGCATCCTGGAAGAACAACATCCAGATGGTTTTGAGATGAAAGTTCATTAGCACACTGTCTTTAACTAGCTCACTGCCCCTCTGCAGTCACAATACAATTTAGAAGGTTCGCAATTATCTTTTTTAAAAAAGAAACCCTTGTGGTGAGGGAAGTACCGTGGAGAAGTACAACGATTTTCATCTCAAGGTGTGTCGCATTGTTGTGGGGGTTTGCTGTAATATCTTATCTTCATGCTGTATATAAAACGTTAGTAGAACCTTAGTGCAGGTCACTCTTAACATGGCCCAAGAGAGATTATGGGCCTTAAAAGGATGTCTCGGGAATAATTTCTGCTGCCAAGCTGATATTCTCATCTCCAGTAAGTGTGAATTGCTGAGCAACTCTTCTGCACTTTACTTGCTGCAAGTCTATCAATAAAAACATATTTTTCATATCACTTGGAAGGAAGCCTCGTCATGCTTTATTTATCAATAGTTTCCTCCCATGCTTTTGAAAGAGTTAAGTCCCACTGGGACTGGTATACTAGCAAGTGGCTGAGAATTCTTTATGAGATGAGAAGCCAGTTTTAGTTACATAGTTGACCAACTTGGTGGGTGGGTGGAGAAGAGAAAGGAGTGTCACAATCCAATCTTCACCACAATGTTGCTCACAAAATCTTGCAATGGTTAATGACCAACAGCTACTTTGACCTTATCCTTCATCTCAGGGATATCAGAGCCAAATGTGACCACCAAACTGTTGCGTGGCTCTGACAAGTTACCCCGCTATAGATGATTTATATGGTTCCATTACCAAACAATTGGTTGAAGTGGCATTGGGATAGATGAATGCGACAGGTTTAGTTCAGATGTAAATGAAGGTCTAGTTTTGACCATTTCCAATCTACATTTTGTCCAAAGGAAGTAGAAATTAAGCAGCCCACAGCTCAGCCACTTGAATAGGCTGATGGATACTGACTGGCCACAAAGCATGTCCCAAACCATTGTTGATATTTCAGCCTAAATAGATTAGAAGTCTTGTTTCGTTGCATGTTTGGTATCACAGTTGCTTTCTGTTCTCATGACACATGTTGCCATGCACAAGATCATTTTGTGACATTACAAATCAAGAGTACAACTTGTCTATGAATATGATGGGTGAAAAATAATCTGCTGGTCATTCAACACTAACCCACGTACAGTGGTGCCTGAAGCACCCTGACTAAGAACTAGGTATACTGTAATCGCTTATCTCAGGCAAAAATATCTCGACATAACCAAGCCAATAAGGTAAAGATACTCTGGACAAGGCTTTTCAACACAACGCCTGCCAACAGTGGACATCATGTTAGGAGGTCACGTGACCAAGTCTGTCCTAGATAGACTCTAGACTTCTCTAAAATACCAATCTCTGCTTGTGTCAGGAACCAGTCTAGCTTCCTGCTGTAGATGAAGCAGACACCGCCCACCACAGCAGCCAGGGAACATTTCAGAAGCTCACTGCTTTTTGGGAATAGATGATCTGCCCAACATTCTATCTATTCTTCCTAATGTACATATGAAACTCCTCAACTTGTTAATCAGAATAATCTATCAAGCTTACTCTGAATTGGTTGTGCCCACCCATGTGACCTCTTGTGCTCCTAGCCGTTACTCCTGTATCCATATTGAGTCAGAAACTGCAACAATATTATTTATTTTTAAATCTATCCTTACTAGTTTAGATATCAGGCTGTCCCACTGCATACCAACCTGCAATCCCTCTTTCAGATTTCATTCTGATTCAGACCCTGGTCCCCAAACACATTACAAATAGCACTAACTCCACCAGAAAGACACTGTAATGTATTTTACTGGGCCAAAAATGCACAATCTAGTCAGAAGGAATATGTTTAAAAGTTCCATCACCTGGAACCAATAACACTAAAGATGTAAACAACACAAAACCTTGCCAGTAAATTTATGCAACATAGAAGATTTGTATCATGTGCTCAAACCCATCATTGTCCTTCAAGTAAAGCATTGCCTCATCTTTGATGAAAAAGACTCCTCCATCTCAGCGTTTGGCACTGCTAAAGCTAATATACAAAAAAAGGACCTAGAGTAGGCAATTCCATCCCGTGAGGCTGGTCTGCCATTCAACAAGACCATGGCTGATCTGACTGCAGCCTTTTCTCATACCCCACTTATGACCCTTGACTCTCTCGCGGACCAAACCTCCATCTAACTGAGCCTTGAATATATTCAATGACTGAACCTCTAATGCTCCTTGGGGTAGGAGAATTCCATGGATTAACTAAACTCAGAGAAGAAATTCTTCTTCACGTCTGTTTTAAATGGGAGACCTCTTACTTTGAAACAATGGTCCCTAGTTCTAGAGCCCTTACCAGGGAAAATATCCTCTTAGAAGATTATGTGTTTCAATCAGATCAACTCTCATTCTTCTCATCTCCAATGAATATAGACCTAACTGGTGCAACCTTTTCTCACAAAACAACCCTGTGAATGTTTTCTTCACTATATATAATGCAAACGTACCTCCTGTTAAATAAGGAGACAGCGTAATCATCACCATCAAGTTGTAACAAGAATTATATACTTTTATATTCCATCCTCCTTGCAATAAAGCCCAAAATCCCAACTGCCTTTCCAATTTCTTGCTGTACTTACATATTAACATGTTGTGATTCATGTCCAAAGGCACCTGGATCCCTCTGTACTGCAGTCTTGTTCGAGTCAAAAATTTTCTATCTTTCAATTTGTGCTGCTCAAGTGGCTAACTTCATGTTTTTTTCCCTCACGTGATGCAGTGGTAAGTAGTAGCAGAACCTTTGGGGCAGGTCAGGTTCAAGTTCCACCTGCTACATACATGTTTCATAATTATTTGTAAATAACAAGTTATGATATATATCTGGTGCAGATGGGACTTGAACCCAGATTCATAGTGGTTCTGGTTCAGAGGCAGGGACACTACCACCATGCTACAAGAACCCCAAACATGTGCTATAAGGTGTCTGAATCAACTGATTTAATTTAATATTATATATAGCGTTGTCAATTTTTATCCATTCACTTAACCATTCTATGTCCCTTTGCAGACTCTGTATCCTCCCCACAACTTACTTTCCTACCTATCTTTATATTCTCAACAAATGTTGCTACTCATGAGCTTCCAATTTCTTTCAATATTCAAGGCAAGCCCATTATTTACACAAATATCACACTTTACATGAATAATTAAGACAAAACCAGGTTGATAAGCCCATCCAAATCTTCACACACGGAATGATCAGGGCGCCAAACTTCTCAATTCCGCATATAAATCCTCAAAAAAGGAGTAGTCAGGATCAAGGTATTCAAATTAGATCATTTCGTTCCAGAGAATATTTTGAGATACAGTACATCAGTAATTCGAGACATGGTATGGAGTGAGTTTAGTGAGATTGGGAAGAACACTGAGTTTGGACCTTTGCTTCCCAGACTCTTCATCAATGGGATTTTGCTCACCTCATGTTTGGATCTATTGGAGACTAATTGTTTTGATAAATCCGCATCCCCACTCCCATTGAATTGTGTGGCTACCAGGTTAATAGATGGAGTTTGGTCTTTTTTCATCCAGCAATCCCAATGTTCAAAGTTGCGTTCAAGCATTTGACAATTCTCCGAGGTAATGGAGAAGAGTCATGGTTTTGGCAGAAAACAATCAGCAGCATCCCTGAAATGTACATTATGGGAAAACTATGCAGAGCTTAGGTCAAGCAACCTTCCCAGTTCTGAAATTTGGGTGAGAATTGGAAATCAGTTAACCTGCAGATGTTCATCCAAATTAAATAAATTACTGTCACTACCCAACCATCGTAGAAAATAATTGGGAGCAGAATCTGAAAGGTACTCACGACAAATTCAGTGATGTTCATTTCAGTTTGGATTTTCCTGGCCACTTCAACAGGACATGGAGCACCAGCAATGACTGCTGTTGAGAGAACGGGAAAGTAGGTGAACAGCAATATGAGGCTAAAAGAGAGCCAAAGAAACCAGGAAAAAATCATTCCTCATTCATCATCACCCTCTGTGAAACTCATCTTATTATAGCAAAGCTCTGTCTCAGGTTTGAAGAGACACTTTTTCCTGAATCAAATTTGGAATTTCAGAAACTCATCAAGAAAACTCGCCTTTTCGTTCTGCTAATCAGCGGCAACAAGATTTCATTAGCCATAAATATTCAAACATGATAAAGATTGTGGTGAAATCCATGGTTTGCAAGGCCAATAGTAGAAGCATGTACTTGCTGTTGGCTGAACAAATGACTTTGTCAAATGATTTTCACAGGGTCAGATCCAAACAGAAAGAAAAGCTGAAGATTTGGGTCTCTAGGGCTGGAATTTCCAACTTGTGGGTCGCTACCCCCAGTGGAGTCATGGTATGAAATGTCAAGATTGCTCCGTGGCTTACCCCTTTAGAATTGAAGCCCTTATTTCATATTATCTCCCCTCATTCTTGTTCTCAAAATGTATTGCTTCATACTGCTCCATAATAAACTCCCAGCAGTGCCTGTCAATCCACTAGCCTGACTATCATTATTCTCCTCATAGATCACAATACAGCTTTCTCAAACTATCACTCAGTACCCTCTAACATCCTGTGTTACAACTCTTAACTCTATTGATGTTAATTCAGCTTCCTCACACTGTTTCTCAATAATCGCTCTCCCCATATTGCCCTGTATTTTTGACTGTATCTTCACGAATATTTTCTAGTTCTCTCAAAATGTTATTCGGCAACTCATTTCTTTAAATGAAAAAATGTAAATTAGTTGAAGTAAACAGAGAGAAAACAGTTGATGTGTATCAGAGTTTATCTGAAATGAGGATGTACCTGGTAATGGGCTTGCACAATCAGAATCAGCTCCTGATTGTGTAAAACATTGGACACATACTTGAAGCAGAGTGCATGCAATGGTGAAACTCCCTTGAGATTCTGTCAGCATCCTCAGACCAGTTAGACAACAGTGATCTTCAGAGTTATCAATGAAAACATGCTCCGTTTTCCTCAACAACCCCTACCATTTTGAATTAATCTAGGACTCACTATAACTGGGTGTCAACGGTTAACCGAAGAGACTTCTCCTGCTGTACTCAACAGTACTTTGGCCGTATCAGAAAGCTTTCCCTTTCACTCTGTCTAATATATTTTCTAATTCCCTCAATTGTCACTTGGTTGCCTTGGGGGATATTGTAATCTGCTGCTTGAAGGAACTGGTTGAGATTGCACAACTCATTTCACATTTAATCCTCGCAGCCAACATACAGAGTCTACCATTACGTCAGACTGAACTGAATCAAAAAATCCCAAAGGTGGGTTGTACTTCACAGCTCTTCACCCTCATTCGAAGGTTTGAGTCAAAAATCTTAAAGCAGACTACTCAAGGAGTTAATGGTAGGACTGTGGGAGTGTTGTCAAACAGACAGACCTAGGGTTCATGCACAGAAGTCCTTGAAAGTGGTATCACAGGTAGACAGGGTGCGAAGAAGGTGTTTGGCATGCTTGCCTTCATTAGTTAGAGTATTGAGTAAAAGAGTTGGGACATCCTGCTGCGGTTGTACAGGACATTTATGAGGCCACTTTTGCAGTACTATGTACAGTTCTGGTCGCCCTGCTATAGGAAGAATATTACTAAATTCGAAAGGGTGCAAAAAAAGATTTACAAGAATGTTCCCAGTACTAAGGAGTTTGAGTTAAAAGGAGAGGTTGGGATGTTTTTCCCTGGAGCATAGAGGTTGAAGGGTGACCTTATAGAGGTTTATAAAAGCATGAGGGGCATTAAGTGAATAGCAAAGGTCTTTTCCTTAGGGTAGGGGAATTTAAAAGTAGAGGACATGGGTTCAAGGTGACAAGGGAACAATTTAAAAGGGACTTGAGTGGCAACATTTTCAGACAGAGGGTGGTGTGTATATGGAATGAATTGCCAGAGGAAGTGGTAGATGCAGGTACAATTACAACATTTAAAAGACATGTGGACAGGTACATGAATAGGAAAGGTTTAGAGGGATATGGGCCAAACACAGGCAAATGGAACTAGTTTAGTGTGGGAAACCAGGTTGGCATGGACAAGTTGAACCAAAGGGTCTGTTTTCAGGCTGTATGTCTTTATGACTCTAGCCGATTCTATGACCATCCAATGACTACCCATACATGTGCCATGAAATGAGAAAGACTCAAACATTTTCCTTTCAAATGCAGTGGGTAATGTCTTACCTGCTTCAAGTGTTGACAAGTCAAAAGTAGAGAAGTCCTTCTGGCCCAGCATGTCAAGGTACATTGTTGGTGTCCCATAAATAACTGTACACCTAAGAAACACAACAGAGCACACAGAACATCAAAACATTTGCAATTCAACTTCTATTACATTTCTACTTTTCTTCAGCTGAATCTTGCAGAATGTCAATGTCTCTTTCTTTTCCCTTTTGGGTCTCTATAATTTTACAATGTAATTCTGTTCAGTGTCCTTCTGAATTCAAATTCTTTACCTCTTAAGCTTCAAATTATCCATCCTACCCTGTGGCCCTCACTCATTCTTACCCAGTGGAATCTCCTCTCCTCAGTCTCTGGGTCTTGTCAGGGCTCAAGGAAAACTATTGCTTGGGCAGGTGATTGTTACCTAAATGATGGCCCTACATTTGGCAGATGTGGCTATTCAGCTGATTGAAGGTATAAACTAAGGATCTCACCCCTTCAAGATCCACACCGAACATATTAATCCTGTGACTCAATTGAGCAGCGAAATGTTGAGTTTGAGAAAGAGGTAGCCAGCCACAACAGGAGTCTATTGAAGTGTATATCCAATGTTACCCTTATGAGCTTATAAACCCAACTGCTCCCCACCACACTTCCCATTCAGCTAGGGGTTAACTGAACTACTTCTTTCCTGAAGAGGTCCCTTCACCAAATGCTGCCCCATTTAACAACATCTGATAATCACCACTTCACCCTGCACACCTTTCAGAGTGTTTGCCAAGGACAAGGCCTTTAACAGCCTTACACTTGCAAATGATTTCAATGATAACATATCACAAAAACTCAGCTCAAGGGTGATATCAATTCCCCTCTGCCCACTTAATGAAACAGCCTATAACTTGAACCCCTGACCCATCCAAAGCCATTCAACAGCAGTGTGAGTCTTAGCACCTTGCTTTCTCTCATAATGATCAATCTCAAAGCAGGGAGATACAGAAATTCCCTCTTTCAGACTGTTGTGAATTTTTATAATTCTATACTCAAGAAAACCGTGGAAATTCAGTCACCAAGTATATTCAAAATTGAAATTTAGAAAATCATTCCGACCTAAAGATATCAAGGAATATGATGACAGGACTAGAAAGTGGTGCTGATGAAACTCAACCATGAGGTTATTTAGTGGTAGAACTGGCAGGCGGAGCCAAATGTCCAACTCCTCCTCATTCATAAATTGTAATTAGGTCACCACATTGTTCTGCACCTGTTGCCAAGGATGCTTATTTTCAACTGTCCACTGAAGTACCATGCCATGGTTCTCACTAAGATAGTTTCACTCCTTTTGTTCTTAATTTGTTTCAACACCAAATGTTTGCACATCCATGGTGATTCCAACCTTCATCATAATTCCTCATGTTCTCTCTCCTGAGCTCCCTGTCCTCTTCTTCCCCTTCTCTTCAACTCCCATTTTGTCATCTCCCAGGTCTCCCTGCTGTCTTGGTCTCACTTACACAAGGACATCTCCAATTAGCTCATCATATCTTTCACCACCCACATATTGATCAAACTGAACTGAACTGCTCGATCACATATTCAATTACACTTAGAATGTTCTTGCCCCAGTAAAACTTAAACAATCCTTCACTCTTCCCTGCTTAAAAATATCATCCTCGAAAGCATCATTAACCCTTAAGTTCCTTACACCATCACAGACCATCATCTTAAACCCCTCCTTCCATTACATCCAAAAACAGCGAGAAGCCGACAGCCTTGTTGCTAAATGGAAGGCATGTGTTCTGCTGTTTCTATAGTCTCCCCGCTGTTCCTCATAGTGAGTGTGAAATGAAACCTAATCTTTATACTCGTATAAAAGTGGTGCAGTCATGGTGTCCCTAGATTTAGGACATCTGGTCCTGGTTCAAATCTCACTGTCCTGTAGATTTGTCATAATGTATCTGAACAGGTTAATTTGAAAAATATGCACATATATGTTTTATTCACAGGTCACACGTTGTATATCATACACCTCGTCAACCACTCATCCTCCTCATGTACTTAATGCTGACCATTGGGATATGGTTAACCCCCAACTGATAAACAATGAGCCCTGTCTACTGAGCCAAATTCTACCAAACCCAACCTACCAACCTAGCCCTGCACTTGTACCTTTCTCTGTTTAATCTCCAAATTCCCTGATGTGCTCTCCAACCTCATCTAGTCCATAAGACCCTTCCTAAATCCTCTGAAAATATACTCCCATTAAATTACTGACCACTTTACCTACCCTGCTGGTCCTTATGTTCTTTGATATTGTTCGATTCCCTCCTTCCCATCCTGTCCTTAAAAACAATCACCATTGACCCTTCTCCCCCTGACAACTATATCTCCATCTCCAACCTCCCTTTTCTGATAAGATCTTTGATTTGTCACATCCCAATTCTTTTTTATTTGCTGGTGTCATTTCTAATTATTCTGTACATTTGGACAGCCCCTAACTTATGTACTCTGTGACTAAAGTTTTTTAAAAGTTTTCCATCTATTTGTGTTACTTTGCTGTCATGTGTTAGTGCTATGGAATGGAACACTTGCTACTTCAGGAACCAACGCCAGAATCAAACAATCCTAGTGCAGGCACAGCATGGGGATAGATACAGAGTAATGCATCCTCTACACTGCCTGCATCAAACACTCCTAGTGCAAATACACCCAAGTTAAATATAGAGTAAAGCTTCCTCTACACTTTCCCGTAGATCATTCCCAGGGTAGGTACAGCAGGGAGTTGGAGAAAGTAAGGACTGCAGATGCTTCTTCCTCTCCTGTAGGCCCAACCAGTCGCCTTCTGCTGACACTCATTTGCTTGGCAGAACTGGTCCTCACCCTCAATAATTTTTCCTTTGATTCCTCTCACTTCCTACAAACCAAAGGGGCAGCCTTGGCACCTGCATGGACCCAAGCTATGCCTGCCTCTTTGTAGGATTCGTGGAACAGTCCCTCCTCCACAACTACACTGGCACCATCCCTCACTCTTTCTCTGCTATATTAATGACTGCATCGGTGCTGCCTCGTGCTCCTGCCAACACCTTCCAGCCCACTCTCAAATTCACTTTTCCAACACCTCCTTCCTCTTCCTGGACCTCTCTGTCTCCATCTCCAGAAACCGACTCACCACTGACATCCGTTCCAAACCTACTGACTCCCACAACTACACCTCCTCTCACCCATCTTCCTGCAAAAATGCTATCCCATGCTCTCAATTCCTTCCGCTCCCAGGATGAGGTGTTCTAATCCAAGACATTCCAGATATCCTCCTACTTTAGAGTCTGTAGTTCCCCCTTCCCCCATTATTAAGGGTGCTCTCAACTGCATCTCTTCCATTTCCCACACTTCTGCCCTCAAACAGCCTCCCCTCACAACAATAAGGATAGAGTCCCTTTAGCCCTCATGTACTACCCCAACAACCTCTGAATCCAAAGCATCATCCTCCGACATTTCCACCACCTACAATCAGACCCCACCACCAAAAAGATATTTACTTCCCCACCCTTGTCCACCTTCTGCAAGGACCGTTCATTCTGCGACTCCCTTGTCAGCTCTACACTCCCACCAATTTCTCTAGCACACCCGGTACTTTTCCCTACAACCGCAAGATGTGCAAAACCTGCCTTTACACCTCCCCTCTCACCTCCGTTCAAGGCCTCAAATAATCCTGCCAAATCCGGCACAGATTCGCCAGCACTTCATCCTATCTGATCTATTGTATGCATTGCTCCCGATGTGGTCTCCTCTATATCGGGGAGACTAAATGCAGAATCGGGGACTGGTTTGCAGAGCATCTGCACTCTGCACACATCAACCAACCCGACCTGCCGGTTGCCATCCATTTTAATTCCCCCTTCCGCTCCCCTGGCGACATGTCCATCTTTAGCCCCCTCCACTGTCAGACTGAGACCAACATAAACTGGAGAAACAACACTTGATATTTCACCTTGGGAGCTTACAGCCCAACTTCATATTCCCTTCACTCCCAGCCTTATCCCATGTCCAGCCCTCCCCCTCCTCCCTGAACTGACCAAACCATCTTCCTACTCACCAATCCACTCCACACTTCCATTAATCAAAATAACCCACCACCTGCGTCACAACATCACACCAACCCTTCCCCCAGCCCCACCCGAATTCCTCCATTAACTTCTGGGCTTCCCTGCCGCTACCCAGTCCTGACGAAGGGTTTCGGCCCGAAACATTGACTTCCCTATTCCTCGGATGCTGTCTGACCTGCTGTGCTATTCCAGCTTCACATCTATTGCCTCTAGGTACAGCAGGGGTTAGATGTTATATTAGAAATATGAGGTTTATAAAATTGCTTTATATTGAAACTGTCTTTAGTTTAATATAGCATAAAATGAAGTGGATCACATGACCTGTTCTAAAATGAGCTTAACAACAGGCCTGGTTGATAGGACTGTTAAAGATTAAATCAAGGCCCAATGTGTTTTACTGGAAAAAAGCTGCAGGGTGTTTTCACTTGGACTCAGTGTTACAGTGTTACAGTGGTTACACTGCTAGTTTCCACAGTCCTAGGAAGGTGTTGAGAATGTCAGGTTATAAACAATTATGCTTTAAACCATCCATTTACTTCCAAAGTAGAGGCTGATTGGCTTTCAAGAATGGCTGATCAGCATTTCTACCTGGATAAAAAGCCCGCATGATTCACACGGAATTGGAGACAGACTTTGAGAGAGAAAGGCTTTCTGATATCACTGAAACTCACAGACACAGGGAGGGAGTCTGTCAGGATCTGAAAGAGAGGGAGCAAATAGAGGCTAAAAGTCTCTAAAGTTCACTGCATAGGATTGTGGGTGGAAAGTAATGTTCAGATTTAAAATCCTCAAGAACTTGACCTTTTCAAAGAGGCTTGGAAGTTTGCTTACTTTGCGCTTGACTGGAATCACATCCACAAACATCTACTCTCTCCAGCAGCAGTGAGTACTATCTAGAAGATGCACTGCAGATATTCACTAAAGCTCCTAAGACAGCAACTTTCAAATCCAAACTACCATTTAGATGGACAAGGGTTGCAGATAGATGGGAACATCACTACCTGCAAGATCCCTCCAAGTCACTTACCATCCTGACTTGGAGATTTATAGTCGTTCTTTCAGTGTTGCTGGGTCAATATCTTGGAACTCTCTCCTTAAAGGCATTACAGATCTACCTGTGGCACATTGACTACACCAGTTGAAGAAGACAACTCACCACACCCTTTCAAGGGCATCTAGGGAAGGGCAATAAAAGCTGACCAGCCAGCAATGCCCACATTCTATGAGTGAATAAAAAAGACGGAGAATCATAAAGAAGAACTCTCACTATGAAAGATATTACTTGGGTTAGAAAGGGAAGAAAAGGAAGTAAATCCTTAAGAGTTAGGAACCACTTTGAATTGGGTCCAGGAAATCTGAATGACAAATGAAAGGACAGTGTAAAGTATACCTGTGAAACAGGTTCTTTAATTGCAGTGAAAATAAAAAGGAAGAATTCTGTACTGTTGTTTCAAGTTTAAGTTGCCAATAAAATGGTGTTTAGTCAACAATGTTTTTAATTTTAAATGTCTTTAGTCTGGTTATTACAGTCAAAGCCTTCAAACAAGAAATTTTGTAATTCCTTAAGCTGTAAACTGGAAGCTTGAATTTCACCTTTTCAAGTTTTTTGATGACTGCAGGGTTCATACCAATATATAGTAATGCCTACACTGTTATTATCAAACACTCCACATACATCACAGTAAAACTCCCTTTACATTGGCCCATCAGCAAATAGCATGAGTGAAGCATGTTGTTTTCACTTTTCCATGTCAACCTTGCGTTCATCTCTGTGAATGACATTATGGCTTAGTGGGAGATCCACGGTTCTATTATTGATACCAGAGTACAACATCATCATTATCTTAACAACTAGGTCCCATCAAATTGCAGTGTTTATTGAATCATGTCCAATAATGCCTTAGATAACAAGGTGCAGAGCTGGATGAACACAGCAGGCCAAGCAGCATCAGAGGAGCAGGAAGGCTGACGTTTCGGGCCTAGACCCTTCATCAGAAATGGGGGAGGGGAAGGGGGTTCTGAAATAAATAGGGAAAGAGGGGGAGGCGGATAGAAGATGGATAGAGGAGAAGATAGGTGGAGAGGAAACAGACAGGTCAAAGATGGGGGGATGGAGCCAGTAGAGGTGGTTGTAGGTGGGGAGGTAGGGAGGGGATAGGTCAGTCCAGGGAGGACGGACAGGTTAAGGGGGCGGGATGAGGTTAGTAGGTAGGAGATGGGGGTGGGGCTTGAGGTGGGAGGAGGCGATAGGTGGGAGGAAGGACAGGTTAGGCTCTGAACCAATAATGCCTTGTTGCCCAGTTTCAGTAGCTCTTACTTTTCAGTAGGACAATAACTGCAGTTCTACCTTTCACGCTGGATTGCCTCAAGTGCTGCCCGTCCCTCAAAATGTGGAGAGCTAAATACCACCATGCAGCCATAAACAACCATGTTCATAGTCGCTCCGACACAACCAAAGCAGTGAAAGAGTGGTACTGGAGAACTGATCCGGGCATTCTAAAAGTAAGAGACAGAGGAAGAAAGAAGATCATTTATTAGGAGTTTTGCCAAAGTTATCATCTTCTTTCTACTCTTGTGACTCTTTTTGAGGTAAAGGTACCATGTTAATTGAAAACCTATGATATTTTATCCAAAATGACTGATCTTGCAGCTCATACAGAGCATGGCTTTCCACGTGAAGGCACATCACACTTGTAAACCTTCAAGGTGATACCGTGGAAAGTGATGGTGTATTTTCCAAAACATGGGTGTAAACCAGTGACAGCCCCCAATTGAACTACCATGGGATCCCATTGATCCATGAAGAGCATAGAGCCGGATTTTCCAGGGAGTGGTAATCTCATGCAGATTGCCACTCCGGTCCTCTCTTTTTTATAAAAAAGGGAAGTTCCACATTTTTGAATGGAGATTCCAACTAGGTCTCACTCAGAAATGCAGAGACATACTTCCATTCTGACAATTCTCTCGTAGTACAGAACTGTGTGGGGAAGGCAAACCATGCCAATTCTTCATAGCAGTCAGCTGCTATATTCTGAAATGTAAAGGCCCCGGCAGTCACTTTGATAGTTACGGTCAAACGGTTAGAACACAAGATAAGTGTGATATTAGAATGATGGTGGAGTAGCTAGTCCTACACGGATAGCAGATAGGGTGTCAGCTGGGTATCTGCCAGGATGCCAGTTAGATATGGCAGCAAAGTAGGAGGCCAGGTGGCTAGCATGCCAGGTCAGCAGGATGTTAGAGGGGGTAAGGTGCCAACTGGATACTGTGTCAGCTGGGGAAACCATTGGGTGCCAGGATAGAATGCTAGATGAGTAGGGAGTAGGATGCCACTTAGGAAGGTGGTAGGGCAGCAAGTGGATAAAATGTAAATTGGCAAGAAGACCAGGTTAGTGATGCACTGTTTAGAGTCAGTCAGAGTGGGTGGGAGCAATTGGTTCTGGTGGGGTTCTGGGTCTGCCAGTGGTTGGGAACGGGGTGTGGTGGTTGAGTCCAGAGGCAGGCATTGGGGAGATGGGCAGGGTCTGGTGTGGGGGATTGTCAGGTCAGGTCTGGTCCAGCAGTGATGTAGGTGAAAGGGGGCTGGGTGAATGTGGAGCAAGGGAAGGGGGCTGGGATGTGGAATGGATGAGGGAATTAACTGTCAGCTCAAGGTCTGGGGAAGGTGTGTATTTAATGTGTTGGATATGTATTTAATAGTCTAACTTTTCCTGAGTAATTATTTTACTTAATTTCATTGAAGTCCTCCGATGTATCTGATTTATATGGAGACTTCTGGACACTTCCAGCACAGACGGACAGCTTAGTGAAAAATTCAACTTGCTGAAAAATTCCTCCAGAGTCTGCTCCAAAGGAATTCCACAGGGTCGCCATATACAACATCCTTTGCTGCAGAGAAAACCATTGCCTGTCTGGCCTTAGTTATCCTAATGTGGAGTGGGGTCTGACTTTTTAAAATTTTAATGCTGTCCTTTATCTATTTTACCTTTTGGAAGAGCTTTTGTTGCTATATTAACTATGTACACTACCAGGAACACAAAAAGAACATGAGAAAAAATATCGCACTAGAGTCCATCAGCAACCTCAGAAGGGTAGATAACCTTGATTTTTAAAAGAACTGAAGTAACAAAGTTAAATTGAATACATAAAATCGGGTGAAAGTTCTGAGGAAGGGTCACCGGACCCGAAACTCTGATCTTTTTCTTTACAGATGCTGCCAGACCTGCTGAGCTTTTCCAGCAACTTTGTCTTTGTTCCTGATTTACAGCATCCGCAGTTCTTTCAGTTTTTATGAAATTCAACATACATTTCCAGTCTTGAAGGTATGTATGACAGAATTTATCTAAAGGGTAAGATTCATGGATGATAGAAGGGCTAACACATTGCCTAAAGCACTGGTGGAGAATAATATATGATTGAAACCAGGCAAGATAAAGAATTACTTGATGCTTAGGCCAAGAGAGAAGGGTATCAAATTTGTTCAGCAACATTACTACAAACCTCTGGAGCAGATGGGATTTGAAACCAGGACTCTTAGTTCAGAGGTGGGGATGCTTCTGCTGTACAACAAGAGCCCTCAGCGGATATCATTGTAGAGTAAAGGATGTGATAAACGGGTCAATCACATCCAACGCATCAGTCAATGGCATAATTTAGTAGGTCAATCAATAACAAACTCAAGTTTCACAAGCATTTCACAAGCAAGTTAAACCTGTGGCAAATTTGAAAAAAAACTGGAAATTGTCACTGCTGATAGGAGATTAACAATCCAGAGATTAATAATTTAGAGAAGCTTCATGGCAGTTTGAGAATTTCAATTCCATGTTTGCAAAAAAATCTGGAAATTATGACAGCGGAATCATAAAAGTGAGCATGAAGCTGTCAAGTTGACCATAAAAAGAAACCCTGATTCCAGTCTCATACTAATGGTGTTGACTCATAACTGCCCCCTGAAATGGCCAAGCAAAACGCTCAGTTAAGGTTTAGTACAGATGGGCAATAACTGGTGTGCTTTCCACAGAATGAATCAAAAATAATCCTACTCTAGCTCCTTAAAGCAAGGAAACAGCCCAGGTGATTGCCTTAATCTACTCTTCAACATGTTATCAACTTCCACACCCAGCCACAACTTGGCATGTCCTCCCATTTCAGGAACTTAAAAAGTTTGAGGTTTCATGAACTGAAAAATAAAATTTGGAAGCAGGAAGTGTGATGTGGTTATGTTTAAAATAAGTTCACAAGTGTGATGCCAGAGAGGTAAGTAAAAGACTTTGTAAATTCAGTATCAATGAAGAAAATATAGTAAAATCAAGATCAATAAACTCACCCTCCAATCGTAGCCCATCCTGTGTCCTATGAAACGGGCGTTGTTGACAATGTTATGATGGGATAGGGTAACTCCTTTGGGATTTCCTGTTGTGCCCTAGAGAAAACACATGTGCTTGGTAAAAAGAATATCAGAACATTTATTTATGCAGAGCTGTTACTACCATAAAATGATCTCTTGTCCTCTATGTTCTAGTACACACCTTTACTGCTGAACTTCTGATTAAACAGCATTGTGCTCCAGTGTTGCCAGTTTTTCAGTCAGTCATGGTTCATAACCATTCAGACTTATCATGAACAATACTGTGGTTGAGGGAATCTTTAGCTATGTGTCATGGGCCATGCCAGTCTATGCCCTGGATCCAACCCCATTGCTCCTCATCTCCTCAGATCATCCATACCAAACTACAGCACTTCAATGCTAATTCACCCACAACAGACTCTGTACAGAATTAATGAATCATACACTAACCATTTTGTGTATATAAAACAGCTTTTTAAAAAATCATTCATTCACAACTTTCTTTAAAACTGCTTTTACTAGAATCCTATAAAAGAGCCAATCAACCAGGCCTTTGTATAGCTCAATGTGCAAGCCCTTGACACCTGTTTATCTGTGTAAATAAATACTAATCAGTTAAGAAATAGATCAAGGAAATCCTGTCAATCAAGCACTGCTTTCCCTTTCAACAGACGTCTGGGCTCTCAGCCAAGAATTCATATTTGTGGTTGGGAATGAATATGGCTGAAATGAATAGACTTCCAAGCTTCTCCAAAATAAATATTATGTGTTCCTGTTGCATATGGAAGGGGGCAGGGGAAGTAGTTTGGTGTCTGACTATAGGCTTGCCTTTATATCTGGAAGTAACACAGGCAGCAGTGGTATTTTTGTCTTCTGTGTGCTTTATCCAACTGAGTAGAAAGCAACCAATAGAGTCAACCAGGCATTCAGTTTAAGCACTGAAAATGCTGATTCACAACAAGAATGGACGCATGCTTAGATTAAAGACAGGGCTTGAGAGGATTTAATGGAAGCCGAAAGATTTGCTTAGCTTGAAGCTACAGGATGAAGTCAAAAGTGCAATTTTCACTGTGAGTGATAATTCTTGGATTAAAAGTTACCCAGCCGGGAATTAAAAATGAAGCAGACTACTAGAAGCTGGAATCAACTGTTAACTGTTTATAATAAGAACTATAATTCCAGGGAAAGTGTGATGTGTGAGAAGTAGATAAGAACTGCTTATTTCTATAGTTTAAAGTGTAAGTTGTTTACAAAAATGCCAATTGCATTTTTAGTCATTTGATGCAACAAAAATTTCAAAATGTAAATACTAATGCGACCTTTTCTTTGTACATTCTTGTCTCTCCAGAGATCGTAACACCTTGTAACTTTTTCCCAGTAAATCAATCTAAGCCCCATGACCCAGATGTGTTGACAAACTGACTTCACCACTGGGTGCATGACGCCTTTCATTGTACCCTAAATTTAAAGATGAGGTCATTTAACACATTAATTTTATAAATCTCATAAGTTTAAGAATGAGTGGTCACATCTATCTTGACTCTCTGTTGATCAAATCATATGAGATCAGCAGAGGCATCATCCGATGTGCAAGGGGCAGACTAAACTGGTAAAATACTCTTTGGGCAATTTTTTTTGCCATAAACTGTAACCCAGAGCTAGAAGAGTGAACTAACCATCTGGAACCCTTTACTCCTGATGTTTACCAAACATTATTCTTTCAATCTCAAAGTTGATTGCCGACCTCCCTCAATGACAGCTTGCAAGAAAGATTTTTCATTTCAAACAATGCAAAAACAATCTTTCTTCTGAAATCACATGATACCAGGTTATAGTCCAACAGGTTTATTTGAAAATACAAGCTTCCACAGCCTCGGTCCTTCTTCAGGTGTTAGTGAGAGAGGCAGTATCAGACGCAGAATTTATAAGTAAAAGATCAAAGGTTCACACCACTGATGAGGATGAACTAAACAAATCTAAGATGCTGTTAAATCTTTAATCAGTTAGAAGGTTTTAATTGATTAATATTTATATGTAAATCCCCAAATTCCTTTCAAGTCACTGTCCTGAGAGAACTAACGGTTTTATTAGTGTAAAGAAGAGGTGACATTTTAGGCCAGACAATGCTTGTTAGGTGTGAGACCTTGTTTAGAGTCTGTTTGTGTTTTAACTTGGAGTCAGACTGGTTTTATTTCTAAAGGAGGAATTCATACAACACCATATTGCCTGACTGTCTATAAATTGTGAGCTTTTTGAACAAAATAAAATATATCTGCAATTACAAATTCACCCGTGAATTTGTGGGTGGAGAGTGCGTGTGTGAGGGGGGAGAGAGAGAGTGTGTGCGTGTGCGTGTGCGTGTGCGCATGTGGTGTGTGTGTGTGCGTTGTCGGCGGAGAGTGTGCGTTTATCTTTTTCTAATTCCCCCTAATTATTTGCAATTACAAAAGTATGCAACCTTCTCAGCATCTCAAAGGTCAGTGAGATTCAATCATAGTGAGTAAGCTTTCATTGTTTACCTTGGCAGAATGCTTTAGAATGTTGAAAGCCTCTCTTGGGTCAACCCTGAACATTCTTAAGTGCATACAGCCTCAACATCCCCATTCTGTCTCCAGAATGGAAACATCATGTCCAGTAACTACTCTGAATCTGCTCGCCTCTTTTCCAGTGTTTTTATTTTTCCTACAATTTCTGACCCACAATTCACTGCACATTCTTTTTATTTAGTGACGTGATGTGAGCATTGATGGCTAGGCCAGTATTTGTTGCCCATCCCTAATTATCCGTTTATTGCTGCAGCCCATCTGATGAGGACATACTCACAGTGCTACTAAGGAGAGAGCTGCAGGATTTTGACCCAATGACAGTGAAACAATGACAGTATAATTGCAAGGCAGGATGGTGGATAGCTTGGAGAGAAACATGTAAGTGGCAATGGTCCCATCTGTCTGCTGCTCTTGTAATAGAGGTCTCAGATTGAAAGGTGCTGTCAAAGAAGGTTTGGGAATGAGAAAGTTCAGGGAATATGTAGTGTAGTGTTTATGTTACTGGGCCAGAAATCTAGCCGCCTGGAACTCTGCAAGGAAGAGGTTAAGCCTTATCATTGCAGTTTGGGAATTCTAAATTAGTTTCCTTGTGTTTTAACTTAGTCAGTAAAAGTGTCTATGAAACAAGTAGATGTTTGTTTAAAAACAAACAAATAAATAAATAAATAAATAAAATCGAACTATTTCCAATTAGGGAAAGAAACCTTCTATCCTTACCCAATCTGGTCTACCTGTAACTCAAGTTGTTGACCATTCACTGACCACTGAAGTGGCCAAACAATCCATTCAAAATCGGTAAAAACATCAAATTTGAGGAGTTACAGAAGGCAATTCACCACCAACTTCTAAGGCAAAGATAAAATAGCCATGACTCCTACTAGGCCAGCCACTCTCTTGCCAGAGGGACACATACAACTGGTGGGAGCTTAACTTGAGGGTCACTACACCTCATGTGAGGGAAGAGGTTGTGAAGGAGAGTCCTTCATGATAACCTCAGCTAGTGCAGGACTTGAACCCACACTGTGGGCAATACTCTGCGTTACAAACCAGTTGTTCAGCCCACTGAGGTAAGCAACTCCAGTCAGGAAAGGCAGACTTAATCATTTGTCTTGTCCATATGCCCATATTAAGAAAATAAGTTTTAACAAATTGTGACCTAACTAAGCTTTACTACAAGATAAAATTACTTTCTTGCTTTTATATTCTATGCCTTAATTGCTTCTTCATGGCCTCATCAATGCCATGTGAAAACTCATGTCACAGAGTTCCCTTTCTTTCTTTATTTCGTTCAAAATGTTACCATTTACACTGCATTTCTCTCCTGTTCTTAACATTATATAATTCTCGCCACAAACAGTATCAGAACGCTGATAATTTTCCAGAGTTAACTTAACGGATGAAAGTATAGTTGGTTTACCGAGGTGAACTGGATGTTTATTGGGTCATCAAAAATGATTTTCTTTTGAAGTCTCAGTAGTTGCTCTCGATGGCTGCTTGAAGCTGCATTAAACACCTCATCATAGCTGTATGTTCCAGGAGGCTTTCCACCAATCATGATGATCGTCCTTAGATCTGGAAGTCTAAACAAATGCAATTCAGAAACAAATCAGTGGTGCTTCACTTACACGGTTTCTGAGATTTCCAACATTTGTTAAAAGTTTCAACAGAATTACAACAGGAAATTAGAGATGCATGCAGTAAGAGTACAGAAGTTATTATGGGTGAATTCAATCTACGTATTGATTGGATTAACCAAACTGGTAGCAATGCGATGGAAGAAAATTTCCTGGCATGTATGAGGGATGGTTTCCTTGACCAATATGTCGAGCAGCCAATGACAGAGCAAGCCATCCTAGATTGGATATTGTGTAACGAGAAAGGATTAATTAGCAACATTGTGGTGCAAGATCCTTTGGGGAAGAGTGACCATAATATGGCAGAATTCTTCATTAAAATGGAGAGTGAAACAATTAAGTCTGAAACTAAGGTCCTGACCTTAAAGAAAGCTAACTTTGATAGTATGAGGCATGCATTGGCTAGGATAAACTGGCCAAGGATACTTAAGGGGTTGACAGTCAATAGCCAAAGGCAGACATTCAAAGAACTTATGGATGAACTTCAACAATTGTACATCCCTGTCTGGCATAAGAGTAAAACAGGGAAGGTGGTTCAATCATGGCTAACAAGGGAAATCAGGAACACTGTTAAAGCCAAAGAGAAGACATACAGATAGGCCAGAAAAAGCAGCAAAACTGAGGACTGGGATACATTTAAAATTCAGCAGAGGAGGACAAAGATTTAAATTGGAAAAGGAAAATAGAATATAAAAGTAAGCTTGCGGAAAATATAAAATCTATAGAAGCTTTTGCAGTTAGTTATGTGCAGAGAAAAAGAGTGGTGAAGACAAATGTAGGTACCTTGCAGTTAGAATCAGGTGAATTCATAATGGACAACAAAGAGAAAGCAGACCAGCTGAACAAATATTTTGGATTTGTCTTCACTAAGGAGGACACAAAAAATCTTCAGGAAATGCAAGGGACAGAGGGTCAAGCATGAAGGAGGAACTGAAGGAAATCCTTATTTTTCAGGAAATGCTTTGGGGGAAATTGCTGGGATTAAACTCCAATAAGTCCCCAGGGCCTGATGCTCTGCATTCCAGAGTACTTAAGGAACTGGCCCTAGAAACAATGGATGTGTTAGTGGTCATTTTCCAGCATTCTGTAGACTCTGGAAGAGTTCCAATGGTCCAGAGGGTAGCTAATGTAACCCCACTCTTTAAAAGAGGAGGGACAAAGAAAATGGGGAATTATAAGCTGGTTAGCTTGACATCAGTGATGAGGAAAATGCCGCAGTCAATCATTAAGGATGTAATGGCTGAGTATTTGGAAAGCAGTGACAGAATCCGTTCTAATCAACATGGCTTCACTAAAAGGAAATCATGCTTGACAAACCTTCTGGAATTTTTTCAGGATGTGACCAGTAGAGTAGACAATAGTGAATCAGTGGATGTTGTGTATCTGGACTTTCCAAAGGCTTTTGACAAGGTCCCACACGAGAGATTAGGAAGAAAAATTAAAGCTCATGGTATCAGAGGTAATGTATTGACATGCATAGAGAACTGGTTGGCAGACAGGAAGCAGAGTTGGAATAAATGGGTCCTTTTCAGAGTGGCACGCAATGACAAGTGGAGTGCCGCAGGGTTCAGTGCTGGGACCTCAACTGTTCACAATATACCTTAACAATTTGGATGAAGGAATTGAATGCCATATCTCTAAAGTTGCAGATGACACTAAGCTGGGTGGCAGTGTGTGCTGTGAAGAGGATGCTAACAGACTGCAGACTGACTTGAATAGAGTGGCTGAGTGGGCAAATACTTGGCAAATGCAATATAATGTGGATAAATATGAGGTTATCCACTTTGGTAGCAAAAACAGGAAGGCAGATCATTATCTGAGTGGTGGCAGTTTAGGAAAAGTTTTAGGAAAAGATGAAGTGTTACGAGACCTTGGTATAATGGTGGAACAGTTGCTGAAGGTTGGTATGCAGGTGCAGCAGGCAGTGAGGAAAGCTAATGACATGCTGGCCTTCATAGCAAGACGATTTGAGTATCGGAGTAAGGATGTCTTGCTGCAAATATACAAGGCCTTGGTGAGGCCAAACCTTGAGTATTGTGTGCAGTTTTGGTTTCCTAGTCTGAGAAAGGACATTCATGCTATTGAGGGAGTCCAGCGAAGGTTCACCAGACTGATTCCCAGGATGGCAGGACTGACATATGAGGAAAGGCTGGATCGACTGGGCTTATATTCACTGGAATTTAGAAGAATGAGGGGAATCCCATAGGAGCATATAAAATCCTGATGGGCCTGGACAGGCTAGATGCAGGAAGAATGTTCGCATTGTTGTGGAAGTCCAGAACAAGGGTTCACAGTCTAAGAATAAGGGGTAAGCCATACGGGACTGAGATGAGGAAGAATTTCTTCACTGAAAGAGTTGTGAATCTGTGGAATTCTCTCCCACTGGAAGCTGTTGGGTCCAGTTCATTAGATATATTCAAGAAGGAGCTGGATGTGGCCCTTGCGGCTAAAGGGGTCAAAGGATATGGGGAGAGGGTGGGAATGGAATACTGAGATTGGATGATCAGCCATTATCATATTAAATATGTTAATTAAATGGTGGAACAGGCTCAAAGGGCTGAATGACCTACTCTTGCACCTATTTTCTATGTTTCTAAATTTCCCATAGCAGTATCTGAAGTGCACGCTCTGAGATTGTGGGGATAGACACTGCCTGTTCAAACTCCTTATGTAAAGATGATGAAAGTTTGAGCTAACTGTAACCAATCAACTGTGTTCATAGAGACAATCTAATCCCAGTGAACACGGACTAACAGAACTGATTCGCCTCAAATTCCACACCACATTAGTTGATGTGATAAGGAATTATTCTGAGTTTCAAGTAGAACTTACATGGAGCTTTGCTCTATCTAAACTGTGCCCTGACCTGGTTTGATGGGAGGATGTAGAGTGACCCATAATCTACAACTGTCCCAGCAGTATCTGACGGACCAATGCAGAGAGAGTTTTAATCAGTATCTATCCTGTGCTACAACTGCCTTAGGAGTGTTTGATTCTGACATTGGGTGTCTGAAGTGTAAACCAGGACATAGTAAGACTTCACTTAAAGTTATGGTTGTCTTCCTAAAAATCACAGTTTTAAGTCAACAAAGTGCGGAGCTGGAGAAACACAGCAGGCCAGGCAGCATCAAAGGAGCAGGAAGGTTGATATTTTGGTCGGAACCCTTCTTCAGAAGGTTTTTCTGAAAAAGGGTGCCGACCCAAAACGTCAGCTTTCCTGCTCCTCTGATGCTGCCTGGCGTGCTGTGTTCCTCCAGCTCCGCACTTTGTTATCTCTGACTCCAGCATCTGCAGTTCTTACTATCTCAGTTTTAAGTTAACTGACTTTAAGCAAATCATATTTTCCCATGAAAACAAATCCAAAAGTTATAGTTAGGTTCAGTAGAACCTTCCTTTTCAGATAATGTAGACATTAATTCCTGTTGGTAAAAAAAATTATATTTCTAAATTCCTATATTGGCAAATGAAAAACATTTGAAAATAAAATAAATTTTAAAACTTACAGTAAAAGAAATACTAACATACTGCTCACCGCCGATCCTGCCCCATGTATTTTGCTCTCTGACCATCGTGATCACTATAGACCCTTTTTCTCACAATCCTCCAGTGCACAGCCTCTCCCATTCTCTTACCCACACTCTTGCCGCTGACACTCCAATTTGCAGCTTCTGCCGCCCAAAAACTTGCCCTCTCGCTGATCCTTCTTCACACCAACCCTACTGCACCTCAAATCTGCTGCCTTCCTGTCCTTAACCCTCACAAAGAGTGAGGGAGATCAGGTAGCACTGCCTGGGACTTTGCAGAATCAACTGCAATGAGGATATTGACTACTGTACATTCAGCAACAAAAGTACCATCCTAAATGAGTTAGCTATTCCATACGTGGAAATTTCAGAAAGACAGGACTAACAAATAAAATCAAAAACTGCAGATACTGGAAATCTGAAATTAAAAATCTAAATTTGGGTGGGGAAAGGCAGAACAGCTTAGGATATTGTATAGTGAAGACCTATATCATAGGTCTCCTCATACTTGTAGTAACAATATCTTATTAATGCCATCATGTAACAAACCACTTCATGTTTAGACACAAACCCCTTCTAGTTAAAATCAGAAGTCACACGACACCAGGTTCTAGCCTAATAGGTTTATTTGAAATGGCAACCTTCAGAACGCTGCTCCTTTGTCCAGTGAACTCCGGCACCTCCACATCTCTTCTAGTTAAGGCTCACTAGTGGTTTTCTGCTACCACTGCAAACGATATAGGCCCTCAGTAAAGGAAAGGGGATGGTGACCATAAACTACCTCAAGAATAAGCTGGTTGGCATCATAACATATAAAATACTTCATTTTAATCAATATTCGAGCAATTAATGTTAGACTAACAGTAGAAAATGGGGATGAATTTCTAAACCGTGTTCAGGAGAACTTCCCTTGATCAGTATATTCTTGGGTCAAATAGGAAAGAAACATAACTGATGCTGGGAGATAAGGTGCACCTCATGAAGTGTCTGTGTAGGAAAATTTGGGTAAGAGTGACAACTGTATCTTGAGATTTAAATTAATAATGGAGATACATATTGTGCAATCTAAATGTTCTAATTGGATGAGGGCTAATTTCAATGTGAGGGAATCTACTTAGCCAGTTTAAAATGGAACTATAGACCAACAGGGAACACTGTTTCAGAATAATGAGTGATCTTTAAAGAGGAGAAAGTTCAGGTACACTCCAACAAGGGAAAAAGGTAGGGGAGACAGAAACCAGCACTCCTTGGATGACAAGGAAGATAGGAGAACATGCTGAAACACAAAGGGAGGGTACATGATGTATGCCAGCATTTGATAGAAATAAGGACTGAGGGGAGGCTGTGCAAATGAGTGCATTGTTCTCTGGTGAGCTGGCACGGGCTCAACTGGCTGAATGGCCTTCTTCTGTGCTATAAATGACTCAATGATGTGGTGGGTGGTAGTCAAAGTTCCCATTGTCTAGAAGCCACAGGTTTCTTCTCTAAATATATAGATTGGATTCCGAAGACATCATCTGGCCTTAACTGTAATTTGAATGGTTTGTCTGAGTGGGGAAGCTGCAGTGAGTTTTCCACCAGATGAAGACAGGGAAGCGGAATAGGGCTTAGAAGAGGGTCAGACAGCTCAGGATTTGTTCAAATCCATTCTTGTGAGGCTAAAAACAGTTAGAACACAGAAAACAAAAGCCTTCTCTGTCACAGACTCCTCCTGTTCTCAAAAGTGAGATGTTGCAGAAATCCTTCCTTTCAACAATCCAGAATCTCACTATTAGTTCAGTCCCTGCCGACCACTTCTCCTGCCCATTCTCCCTTTCAACTATCCATCACACCCACTGCTCTCCTGCCCCATCCCTCTCAATCCAGATCCCTTCATTCTCCCTATAGTTTACCCAAACCCTGCTCTTAACACCCACCAAAAGCACATCTACCCCTGTGATTTCCAGCACACTTGTCCCTCTCTCGGTTCGCTCCTCCTTAGGGGGTGCGCCAGGTGTGAGGTGATAGCTTTAATTCCTCTCTGCTTCTTGCTTTGAGCCAGCAGTATGTACCTTTTGCTCCTCAGATCCCCGGGAGTGGCTTTTTCCACTTCTGGACAGCACTGCTTAATGATGTCATAGTAAATCTGGGTCTTAAACTTCATGGGACAAACCAGAGCCTTACAGCCAACCTGGAGACAGAAATGGAGACATGAAATTACCCAAAATATTTTAGATCACCTGAATGCCCAGTCACCACATCTACAATAGCACTGGACCCTGCTGTCTGCACAACCACTTCCCCAAGTCACCAGAGTCCCCACCTCATTCACCATCAACACCACAACCCCCACCACATTTACTGTCATTACCAAAACCCTCACCATGTTCACCAGAATCACCACAACCCCCAAAACATTCACTGT
>JAHRHZ010000078.1:19251448-19284254 GCA_024137785.1 Ginglymostoma cirratum | reverse complement strand
ACATTCACCGTCTTCACCACAATCTTCACCACATTCACTGTCATCACAAAAACACTCACCACATTCACCATCTTCACCACAACCTTCACCACATTCACCGTCATCACAAAAACACTCATCACATTCACCATGATCACCACATTCACCATTGTCACCAAAACCCTCACCACATTTACCATCATCACCACAACCCTGACCACATTCACTATAATCTCCACAACCTCCATCACATTCACATTCGTTGTCACCAGCACAACCTTCTCCACATTCATTGTCACAACCACAATCTTCACTAGTTTTACCATCAGTAATCCAGCTCCACAGCAGTCATCATTTACAGCGCATTCTGTTTCTGTCATGATTCCCACTACATTCACTATCACCATCACAATGCACATCATATTCACCACCTTCACTCACAAAAGTCACCATCTCCACGACCACTCTCCACAGTCACTGTCATCAACACAGCAATCTCCACAGTCACTGGCACCATCACACCTCTCACTACAGTCACCACTTCCACCCCAGCTACACTACAGTCATTATCTCCAATTCCCCATCTGGGCCACAACCACCAGAGCAAATTCCCATGGGTTTCTCCAGTTGATCTGAAAGGGTACCTTCCTAGAAAATGCAAAGGGGAAAAGTGTGAGTTCGAATTTGAAGAGATGAGTCTATCCTTTGTCCTAATTCATAGAATCGTTACAGTGTGGGAGCAGGTCATTCGGCTCATTGAGTACACACTGACCCTCTGAAGAGCATCTCACATGGATCCAGCCCCTCCAACCTATCCCTGTGACCCTGCATTTCCCTCCATAGATAATCCACCTAATCTGAACACCCTGGACGCTATGGGCAATTTAGCATGGCCAATCCACATAACCTGAACATGTTTGGACCATGGGAGGAAATCAGAGCACCTGGAGGAAACCCACGGAGACATGTGGAGAATGTGCAAACTCCACACAGACAGTTGCCCAAGGGTGGAATCAAACCCAGGTCCCAGGCACTGCGAGGAAGCAGTGTTAACCACTGTGCCACCATGCTGCCCTGTAAATGGAATAGCTATGTTTCTGTGCAGTAAATACTCTGTGACAAAAAAGTAAGAGGTGGTTAAGCAATGTCTAAATAATATCCTGTTGAATAAGAGGCTTCTATCTGGTACATAGCTTATGTGCATTGTTACTATGGTCCTTTCGTAAATGACATTTCTCTTGCTGAGGCTTTTAGAGAATCAAGAGGTGAATTCCTTCAAACAGCATTCCCATTTAAGTTTCTGGTGAATGAGAAGCCAATGAGAAATGATGATAGTGGGAGTAATGCCATTGAATGTCAAAGGAAGGTTCTTTCCACAGATACTGCCAGACCTGCTGTGCTTTTCCAGCAATTCATGTTTTTGTTTCTGATTTCTAGCATCTGCAGTTCTTTCAGATTTTTGTTAAATTCTCTCTTGCTAGAGGTGATTATTGCCTAGCATTTGTGTGGTGGTTATATTACTTGCCACTTATTAGCCCAAGCCTGAATGTTGCCTGCTGTATACTGACATGCACTATATCAGAATTTGAGGAGCTGAAAATGGGACTGTGCAATCAGTGAGCATTACCAGGTCTAACATTATATTGGAACAAAGGTCACTGATGAGACAAATTTTAGACCAAAGAAACTACCCTGAGAAACTCCAATAGTGATGTCCTGGGACTAAGATGATTGTCCTCCAACAAGCACAACAGGCTCCTTTTATGCTCGATATGTAGGATAATAGGTCGGCACAATGTCGTGAGCCAGTACTGTGCTGTACTCTTCTATGTTCTATGTGCTATGTCGTATATATCTCCAACTAATGGAAACTGGCTGCAATAAGGGTACAACTTCAGTTCCATTCTCTTACGAAAAGCAACTGGTTCAGTTACCACAGATTGTAGTAAAAGGTTCGGGCCTAAGCTTGATGAGGTGAAATTGGTTGAGAAAGATTCAACTAGATGTACTCAACATTTTTCAGCTAGAAAATTGCTACCCGAGCGAAGTCCTAATTAAATATCTGGATGGTTTTAGGAAGGTCTAGGAACTATGACTGCAGCCAAGGCTACCTTGCATGTTGACCAGGAAGAAATTCCCCGATTCTTCAAAACCTGCTCAGTGCCATTTGCTTTAAGCACAAAAGTAGAGGCAGAAATCAGAAGGCTGGAAAACAAAGGAATCATCGATCCAGTTTGCGGACCATTGCTGGTCATACCAATTGTGAAGACTGACTGGTCGGTTCATGTTTGTGGGGATTTTAAACAAACAATAAACCGCTTTTCACAGCTGGATAAATACACAATCCCTTGCAGAGGATTTATATGCACAGCTGACAGGGTTCAGTTCTTCATGAAGCTGGACATGAACCATGTATACTTGCAATTGTGGTTAGATAAGAATTTCCAGAAGTACGCTACAATTAATACCCATAAGAATTTGTACCAATATATGAGACTGCCATTTAGGGTGTCATCAGCTTGTGCAATTTTTCAGCTGATGATGGAAAACATTTTACAAGATCTACCCAGTTTGTCATTTATCTAGATGACATGACAAAAAACAGGGAAGACCAATAAGGAGCACTTCGAGAGCTTGGACATGGTTCTCAGATGTTTCTTCCAGGCAGGTGTATGTCTTAAAAGGGAGAAATGTGTGTTCCAGGCACTCAAGTGACCTACTTGGGCTACGGAGTTGACAAGACCAGGTTACATCCATTGGAAGATAAAGTGAGGGCGATCAAAGGTGCCCTGACTCCCTTAACTGTGTCGGAGCTTAGGTCTTTCCTTGGGCTGGTGATTTATGATGGAAAGTTCATACACAAGCTGGAACCTTTGCATCAACTCTTTAAAAAATGTTCAGCCTTGGAAATAGTCGCTTAGCCATGCCATAGCTTTCAGAGAAGTGAAGAAACAGCTATTATCTTCTAAGGTGTTAACACACTATGATCCCAAGTGAGATCTGGTATTGACATGCGATGTCTTCCTGTATAGCATCAGGATAGTATTAGCTCATTGATGGCCCAATAGAGAGAAAAGCTCAATAGCACATACATCCAGGACTTTGGTTAATGCAGAGCATAAATACATCCAGCTAGAGAAGAAAGGTTTGGTGGTCCTATTTGGAGTCATGAAGTTCCAACAATACCTTTACGGATGTAGATTTGTAACAATAATGGACCACAAACTCCTGCTGGGTCTGTTAGGAGGAGGACAAAGCAGTGCTGCACATATAGCTTCAGGCCGACTTCAACGGTGGGCTCTAATACTAAGTACATATAATTACAAATTGGAATACTATCCGGGAGGCCAAGGGGCAAATACGGATGCATTGAGCCACCTCCCGCGGGCAGTTATACCAATGGTAGTACCACCACTGAAACAGTCCTTCATGGTTTTAAGTTTTCGGACACGCTTCCAGTCACAGCTGACAATATCAGATTTCAGACGCAAAAAGATCTGGCAAAACTGAAACAGCTGGTAATGATGGGGGAAACTGAAAGGCAGTCACAAGCTGAATTGAAATCTTTTTGGACCTGGCGAGACCAGATCACAGTAGATGACAGTATATAATTATGGGGAGCAAGAGTGATTGTCCTGAGCAAAGACCGCCACCTGATACTGGTTGCACTCCACCAGGTTCATCCATGGGTTTCTAAAATGAAGATGTTGGTGGCCAGGATTGAGTGCAGATGTAGCTGCATTGATGGGGCAGTGCCCAGCATGCCAACAATGACAAAAAATTACTGCCAGAAGTCCCCCTACATTCATGGGAATGATAGCCAGGCGAAACCTAGACTCAGATACACATTGATGATGCATGTCCTTTCATGGGCTCAATGTTTATTGTCACTGTAGGTGCACACACAATGTGGCTGGATGTGCATAGAGTTCATTCGTTAAACATGGGGATGACGATAGAAAATGGCATATATCTTTTGCAAAACATGAACTCCTGGAAGTGTTGGTCACAGATAATGGGCCATTGTTTACCAGCTGGGAATTTGAGTATTTCCTCAACTGGAATGGTATTCGTCATACAAGGACAGCTCCATACCATCCACCATCCTATGGTCTGGCAGAAAGCACTGTCCAAACTTTGAAGGCAAGCTTAAAGAAAAAGCTATTTCCTAATGGTATTAGGATCACCATTGCCAGATATAAGAATCCATTAAGCAAGTAAGACAGTTTAGTTCAGGGAGGACGTTAGGTATAGGAACCCGCAGAAATGGACCACAGAGTGAATAAAAGACATAGTCGACGAGAGGTCAAGTCATGTGACGTATAGAGTTCAGGTAGGTGCGATGGGCCTTAACAAGCACGCGGACCATATGAAAGCTACAAACACGCAAACAATGCAGCTGCAAAACTTGCCTGGCTCCTCAGAATGTTCTGGAAGCCATGGGTTCTCCCTTTCTGTCAAGTGTCAAAGATATCACAGAATCTGAGATGGACATCATGGATGTCGCTGCCTCGATGCCTTTGCCACCTGAAGAAGGGAATAAATTTCTTCCTAGACACTCTGGGCGTAAGAGGCAAGCTACTGTGTGTTATACACTATCCATATCGCAGGCAGAGTTGGAGGAACCTGGCCCAGTGCTAAAATGCCCCAGGAGAAGTTTCAAAAAAATTGGCCCACGTCTTCAAACTCAGAGGGGATGGGATGTAGTGATTGTAATGAGGTCAGCCAGGTGAATCTCATAGAATATGAGTTCCCTGATTGGGGTGATAATCTGGTCCAATCAGGGAGCCCTGGCTGACAGATACGAACAGGTGTGTCAGACATCCTGTTCACTCTGAGAGCTGGCTGTAAGGGAGCTGGATCAGTATCAAGGAGTCTACATGTGTAAATAAAGGGTGACTTGGTGACTGAAAGTCTCTGTGAAGTTATTTCATATACTACTGTGCCATTACCTCTGGTGGGTCTGGCTTGTTGGTGGAACAGGAAACACTCAGGATGATCACGGTGGTATCTTGGACATTGGAAGGTATGATTCCATGACCATGACTATGTTGGATGGCTGTCCAAATTTGACCCTACCTGTGAGATGACTGTGAGGTGCTTCTACCCACTGAGAGATCAGAAAAGAGGCACATGTAGTTAATTTTTCTGTGAAGGATTCCCATATGGAGGCAAACTACCAGTCCAGCTTACCTTCCTCAGGACGAATTCCACCTCACGAGCCTGGTATGCTGGATTGATGTTAGCCTGTGATCAAAGGAGAGGAGATTGGAATTAAAAAGTAAAATTTAATGGATTTGTTATATCGTAATTCATATTGTGCAGTGCAAAGCAAACGCAGCAGCTTGACACCATTTATTCCATATTATTGAGAAACTAGAGTCATTTTGTCAACTTGGCTGTTCATCAGTTGGTGCAAAGACAGTTTAAAAATATCAGTTCTCACTATCAGACTCAGAATTAGGTGGGAAATTTCAAAGCTGCTAGTTCTTTAAAGACAAAAAATGACTATTCATTTTTACCAAGTGAGAACAAATATCATGGACCGTTGTTACTAAGCTCACACTCAATAAGCTCATGTTACATGTGATAGAAACAAAACATACAATTTCAAAACAGGGCCCACCTCTCCAGTAGCTTGGGGCCAAGGAGATTTGACTCCTGGGCCCTATCATTATGCTTTCAGTGAGCTTCCCACACAATTCCAGCAGGAAGTCAGACTTGGTTGGCAGGCCAGTGTGGTATTTCAGGTGGCAAGTAGCTGCTGCCAAGGAACTGAAGCAAGGAGCTATAGCCAAAGTGATTGGAATCAAGAGGGATGGAGGCAGTCAACAGGAAGGGGAATCCCAGGAGAGATCCAAGGACAGAAATCCTACCAGACATGGAAACTAATCTGGGTTGCTCCTGGCCCTAAGATCCCTTGCTGTCAGGTTGGCCTCGTGGAGGACCTACAACAATTGCCTTAAGCAGGACTTTGCGGGGTGGGGGGTGGTTTGGGATAAAACTGCTTTTGACTGTTTGACTACTTACCAATATGATACCAGCTTGCGCGGTTGCAAACTGCATCAAAACCCACTCATAAATATTTGGCGCCCACATGCCTAGCCGGTCTCCTTTCTCCAGGCCAATGGCGAGTAGTCCTGCAGCCATTTGGTCAACCTGTGAAAGGACAAATGTTACATAATCAGAATACAGAGGATGGCAATATACTATAACAGATCTGAGCAAACGCATGATTGCATGAAAACTCTTCAAACCGGTTACAGAGGATGTTGTACATTAAACAAAAGAAGCAGAAGGAGGCACCTCCATGGGTATTGCTGTCCTCAGAAATGGCCTCCGCTGGAATGAGTGTAACCGGCATATCTGACCTGATTGATACCATCTTCAAACATGAGTGCCTCTGTACATGATCCTTCATCCTGATCAGGGAGGTCAGTTGTCAACCACTAACAAAAACAGAAGATGCTGGAAATACTCAGGTCTGGGAGCATCTATGGAAAGGTAATTGTTGAGGAAAGATGTCAACGAGGAGTCTCCAGTTCTGTGTTCAGCAGTCCAAGCAACCTTTATTCAGTGCTCTTTTAACACAGGAGTGGGAAAGGCCAGAGACCGCTCTGAACCTGACTTTTACATGGGACCAGTAGCCTTCTTAATTATGCCTCAAGCTGCAGGTCAGTGACACTCTAGCTTCCCATCTAAGTGCAAAATTTTTATTTATTTCATGTTGCAATAATTACATGCAACATTGATGTCATTGTTCCATCCAGTGTTTTATAGGATTATAGGACGGAGCTATCTGTTATATGGATGTTGTCTTCATCCATGGATCCACTCAGATAGAACATGACACCAGCATGCAAGCTTTGCTGCAATGCCTATGGGAAGTAGGGCTTGCTCTCATCAAGAAATATAAATTCTCACACTCCACTGTCAGGTTCCTTGAGCATACTGTGGACGCATCAACTATCAGGAGTTTATCCACAGAAGACATGAGCAATTAAGGAGATTCCAACTCTTTGAAACATTGCTGAGCTCCAAAGATTCATGAATCTGGTAAATCAAGTTGGAAAGTGTCTGACCATAATAGCTGTTGTCAATGAGCCACTACAACAGCTGAAAGAACAACAGAACACATGATATTGGAGGAAGCTCAGCAGAAGTCTTTTGAGAAAATCAAAGGTGTTGATTTCAGCTGATATTTTAGCTCCCTGTGACCCATAGCTACCTACAGCTATTACTGCAGATGCATTTTCTATAGGACTAGGATCTATAATTTTTCAAATATAGGTGGATGGAAAATGTATCCAGTTTACTACACAACTAATTCTCTGACAGAGACTGAACAAAGATGGACAGCGATAGAGTTAGAAATATTAGTTGCTACACGGGCTTGTGAGATCTTTGCAGGTTATGTTCTTGGTCTTCATTTTCAAAGAGAGACAACAAACCTTTATTGATCTTCATAAATTCATAGAAGTTGCCAAAATGCCTCCACCAGTCCAACAATTTACACTGAGGATGATGAGACTTGATGCAGATGCCTTGTCTCCCATATTCCCAAGGTACCATGTGAATAAGTATAGGGAGTTCTCATTGAGGCGGTGGAAACCTAGCTTTACATTGTTAACAACCAGAACTTCAAGATGCACAGAAATCCAACATGAATCTGTTCACATCAGAGGCTATTGTATCCAAGATTGGCCAGCTGACAGGCCACATGATCCCCTTCTCAGGCAGTAAAATAAACAGAGAAAACACCTTTTTTGATTTGATTTATTGTAGTCACATGTACCCAAGTACAGTGAAAACTATTGTTTTGTGAGCAGTATAGGCAGGTCATAGCAAACAAGGACATACAGATCATAGGAAGCCTAGACAGAGCGAGGCATACAAGGTTACATCTACACAGGAGGTGCACAAAGCAAGATCAACATTAGCATGGTCCCATTACTTGAAACTAGAGAGGTCCATTCAGCAGTCTTATAACAGCAGGGAAGAAGCTGTTCTTGAACCTGTTGGTGCAAGTGTTCAAGCTTCTGTATCTTCTGCCTGAAGGAAGAGGTTGGAAGAGAGCATTACCAGGATGGGAGGGGTCTTTGATGATGTTGGCAGCACTTCCGCAGCAACAGGATGTGTAAATGGAGTCCATGGATGGGAGGTTGGGTTTCCATGATGGTCTGGGCTGTGCATACATCTTTCTGTAGTTTCTTATAGTCTTGGGTACTGCAGTTGCCGTGCCAGGCTGTTATGCACCTGGACAGAATGCTTTCTATGAAAGTTTGTGAGAGTCCTTACGGACACGCTAAATTTGCTAAGCCGCCTGAGGAAGAAGAGGCATTGTTGAGCCTTCTTGACCTACACATCTACATGGGAGGTCCAGGACAGATTGTTAGTTATCGTCACTCCTAGAGACTTGATACTCTCGACCCTCTCCACTTCAGCTCCACTGATGTAGATAGAGATGTGTCCTTCTCCTTTTTTCCTGAAGTCAGTGATCAGGTCTTTTGTTTGGCTGACATTGAGAGAGATTATTATCATTGCACCATGACACCAAGCACTCTATTTCCTTCTTGTATTCTGACTCATTGCTGTTTGATATCTGGCTTACCACAGTGTGGTCAGCAAATTTGTAGATGGCGTTCATATGGAATTTGGCTACACAGTCTTGGGTGTACAAGGAGTACAGTAGGGGGCTGAAAATGCATTTTTGCAGGGTGCCAGTGTTGAGAATTATCGTGGAGGAGGTGCTACTGTCTATCTTCAATGATTGCGGTCTGTTGGTCAGGAAGCTGAGATCCAGTTGCAGAGAGCGGAGCCAAGACTTAGTTCTCTGAGTTTTCAGATTCGTCTGATTAGGATTGTGGTATTGGAGGCAGAGCCGTAGCCGATAAATACGAGCTTAATGTCGGTGTCCTTGTTACCCAGATGTTCTAGGGATGAGTGTAGGGCTAGGGAAATGACATCTGCTGCAGACTTATTTCACCGGTGGGCAAATTTCCAGGGATTGAACCTTGTGCTGTTCATTGTCAGGGCAAAAGAACACTGTATATCACCTTCCTTTCCATTATGACCAGGTAAACTCCTCAGGGAGAGAAGGCCGAGTGCTCAGCTCCCTACTTTCCCACATATATTCATGCAAAATGTACAAGATGATGACTTTGGAGAAAAAAAAGTGAGGGAGAGAGAGGATGAATAACATTCCGGTCAGATATGGAATGATAAGAAATGCCACAAACAGTCAATCTACCAGACCTCTAACAAGCAAGGCCAGTTTGGATTCAAGATCAAACTCGTTATCGACTACTAGCAGAAAAGACACCACATCTACAGTCCTACTTCATTCAAACTAAAAACGGTAATGTATGAATGGAACAGATGTGCACTAGTTTCTACGTAGAAGCAATCTTCTATAGAATCAAAACAGTAATCAACACTGATTCGCAGTTGTAGTATGGCGCACTGACCTCTACATCGCTGAGGCCAGGCGCCAACTCTCCGACACTTCTTCCTACCACCCCCTGTACCATGACCCCACCCCCGAGCACCAAACCATCATCTCCCAAACCATCCACAAACTCATCACCTCAGGTGACCTCCCACCCACAGCCTCCAACCTCATCGTTCCTCAACCCCGCACCGCCCGCTTCTATCTCCTTCCCAAAATCTACAAACCTGACTGCCCTGGTCGACCGATTGTCTCCGCCTGCTCCTGCCCCATCAAACGTATCTCCACCTACCTAGACTCCCTTTTCACCCCCTTGGTCCAGGAACTCCCTATCTACGTCCGTGACACCACCCACGCCCTCCACCTCCTCCAGAACTTCCAATTCCCCGGTGCCCAACACCTCATTTTTACTATGGATGTCCAGTCCCTATACACCTGCATTCCCCATGCAGATGGCCTAAAGGCCCTCCCCTTCTTCCTGTCCCGCAGGCCTGACCAGTCGCCCTCCACTGACACCCTCATCCGCTTAGCCGAACTCGTCCTCATCCTCAACAACTTCTCTTTCAATTCCTCCCACTTCCTACAGACAAAGGAGGTGGCCATGGGTACCCGCATGGGCCCAAGCTATGCCTGACTCTTTGTAGGTTACGTGGAACAATCCCTCTTCCGTACCTACACTGGCCCTAAGCCCCACCTCTTCCTCCATTACATTGATGACTGTATCGGCGCCACCTCGTGCTCCCACGAGGAGCTCGAACAGTTCATCCACTTCACCAACACCTTCCACCCCAACCTGAAGTTCACCTGGACCATCTCTAACACCTCTCTCACCTTCCTGGACCTCTCTGTCTCCATCTCGGGTAACCACCTAGAAACCGATATCCATTTCAAGCCCACCGACTCCCACAGCTACCTAGAATACACCTCCTCCCACCCAGCCTCCTGCAAAAATGCCATCCCCTCTTCCCAATTCCTTCGCCTCGCCGCATCTGCTCCCAGGATGAGGCATTTCACTCCCGTACATCTCAGATGTCTTCATTCTTCAAGGACCACAACATCCCCCCAACAGTGGTCGAGAACGCCCTCGACCGTGCCTCCCGCATTTCCCGCAACTCATCCCTCACACTCCATCCCCGCAATAAAAGAATCCCCCTCATCCTCACGTACCACCCCACCAACCTCCGGATCCAACGCATCATCCTGCGACACTTCCGCCATCTGCAATCCAACCCCACCACCAAAGACATTTTTCCCTCCCCACCCTTGTATGCTTTCCGGAGGGACCACTCTCTCCGTGACTCCCTTGTCCGCTCCACACTGCCCTCCAGCCCCACCACACCCGGCACGTTTCCCTGCAAACACAGGAAGTGCTACACCTGCCCCCATACCACCTCCCTCACCCCCATCCCAGGCCCCAAGAAGACTTTCCACATCAAGCAGATGTTCACCTGCACATCTGCCAATGTGGTATACTGCATCCACTGTACCCGTTGTGGCCTCCTCTACATTGGGGAAACCAAGCAGAGGCTTGGGGACCGCTTTGCAGAACACCTGTGCTCGGTTCGCAATAAACAACTGCACCTCCCAGTTGCGAACCATTTCAACTCCCCCTCCCATTCCTCAGACGACATGTCCATCCTGGGCCTCCTGCAGTGCCACAATGATGCTACCCGAAGGCTGCATGAATAGCAACTCATATTCAGCCTGGGAACCCTGCAGCCCAATGGTATCAATGTGGATTTCACAAGCTTCAAAATCTCTCCTCCCACTACCGCATCCCGAAACCAGCCCAGCTCGTCCCCGCCTCCCTAACCTCTCACCTATCCCCTCTTCCCACCTCAAGCCGCACCCCCATCTCCTACCTACTAACCTCATCCCGCTCCCTTGACCTGTCCGTCCTCCCTGGACTGACCTATCTCCTCCCTACCTCCCCACCTACACTCACGTTTACTGGCTCCATCCCCGCCTCTTTGACTTGTCTGTCTCCTCTCCACCTATCCTCTCCTCTATCCATCTTCTATCCGCCTCCCCCTCTCTCCCTATTTATTTCAGAACCCCCTTCCCCTCCCCCATTTCTGATGAAGTGTCTAGGCCTGAAACGTTAAGCTTTCCTGCTCCTATGATGCTGCTTGGCCTGCTGTGTTCATCCAGCTCCACACCTTGTTATCTCAACACTGATTTGATTTGATTTGTTATTGTCACGTGTACCAGGATACAGTGAAAACAATTGTTTTGCATGCTAACCAGCCAAATCATACCTTACATAAGTACATCAGAGTACTAAAACAGAATGTAGAATATAGTGTTACAGCTACAGAGAAGGTGCAGAGAAAGATCAACTTCCATATATGTGGGATCCGTTCATAAGTCTGATAACAGCAGGGAAGAAGCTGTTCTCCTGTCAAACAGACCTGAGACGCTGCTTTCATTGAAACATCCAGATGATAGCCTGTTTAATGAACCAGAATTGTCTGTCAATTCTCCTGTCCGGCAGAGTCCAAGAGATCACACAGAGGACCTGAATTCCCAATCTCCTCCAACAGAGGTGAGAACATGTTCGGATAGATTTCTAATAACACTGCAGTGTTTGTTCCTGTTATGAAGAAACTGAAGTCATAGACCTGCAGGAAACTGTAATATCATGGGTAAAATCAGAAACGTGGGAACAGATGTTGTATCAGGGGTTAAGTCCTAATATGATATCCTAATGAGAGACACTATATATCCCTATCGCAGTGTGCAATGTCACATGATCATGGTCTCTCCTGCAGCTTCGTAAAAAGAAAAATCCCACAGTAAGGCAGCTCTTTAATAAAGTTAATGTTTTCCATATCTCAGCAGACTAACTAAATATTTTTAGCAGCACAATGAGACCAAGAATATTTTAGTTCAAACCTTAAAATGACGTAAAATACTTGAAACACAAGGAGGGGAGTAAAATCTGAAGAATCGTTGAGACAAAGCAGTGTTCTCACCTCCTGCTTCAATTGTCCAAAGGTTTTCCTGACTCCATCCTGCAGAAACACTAGAGCCTCTTTATCAGGGTGCTTATTGGCTATATCTTCAAGACATTGACCAATGCTTTTGGAAACGAGTGGCATATTCATGGCACCATGAACATAACTGGTAGTGAGGGTTGGCTTCACTGGGATAACTGGTGCATAATGAAGTTTTCTAAAAAAGAGAAAAACAAAGATGTGACATTTAGTCATATTACAATATACTGAGATGAAACATTAAACAGAAAGTCCACCTATCTCACAGGAGGTTTAAATGGATCCACCAGTACCATTCAAAGAAGAACTGGGTTATCCTGACCAACATCATGAACAGATTATCTTATTATTGTTTATGGGATATTAGCATGGCATCCATATTTTCACTTTCATACAGGCGCATGATCCCATCCTCTATTCTAATTTTTGTAGCTGCTACTAAGTCCTACTTTCCTCCATTATTTATTTCTGCTCATTCCAGCACCTTGGCTCCCTTAATTACTCTTACCAATTGTTATTATTCCTACTTTCCTACTGTTCTGTCATCACCCCTCCTCAACAATCTATTAGCCTTCCTTTGTTTGTCCCTCATTATCCTCCATCATGTTCAAAGACGGAAGTCACTATTTCTCCCAAAGCAGTGACCCCAACTTATTCACATTAACCATCAACTGTGTGACAGTTTCTCCCTCTTCAATCAACCATGCTGCTCTAATTATCTCACCCGACACAAAATTCTCATCTTGTGCTACCCTTGGTAGCCATGCAGACTCCCTGAGTGAAAGACATGTAGTCTTCCCTTGAATAGGGAGGACAAGAGGGCATAGCCTCAAGATTAGAGGGAGCAGATTTAGGACTGAATTGAGAAGGAACTTCTTCACCCAGAGGGTTGTTAATCCATGGAATTCCTTGCCAAGTGAAGTAGTTGACGCTACTCCAGTAAATGTTTTTAAAGCCAAGGTAGATTTTTTTTGAACAATAAAGGAATTAAGGGATACGGTGAGAGCGTGGGTGAGTGGATCTGAGTCCACGAAAAGATCAGCCATGATCTTGTTGAATGGCGGAGCAGGCTCAAGGGGCCGGAAGGCCTACTCCTGCTCCTAGTTCTTATGTTCTTATGAATCCTTTGTTTTTCCATGGTTTCACTATACTTGGCCTGCTAACTGCAGCTTTACAAACAACTCCTGATTTTTAACAAGTCCTGCTCTTCATGGTTTAAATAAATGATTCCTGCATCTATTTTGCAACCTGAAGCATGTCTCCTAAACTATCCTTTCTCATTGGACCAAGTCTGCTCAGGCTTTTAATCAAGCAAGCTTTATCGGTTTAATTTCTGGCTTTGCGATGTTCCTGAAATAATATTTATTTTGTGGTCCTTTAGTTCAATTTCTGTAGCTGTGTCTTATCATACCCTGTCACTATGGCAGTAATATTGATATAAGCTGAACAAAAATAATGGTTTATCTTCTCTTTTTCCAGCCTGAATGACTGAATCATTTTAAAGACACCCCAGGTCTATCAGGATTTGAAATTTTACACAGAGCCTCTGATATCTGTTCATTCACCATCATACTCAGGACCACTTCCTTAGGCCACTTCCTCATGCTGCAGCCTGTCTCTGTTTTGAAGTTGATAACTCTCCTTCTGCAGAGAGTTGCTAACTCTCCTGTTATAACAAGTCTCTTACCAGGTCTGAATTTATTACAACCATTCAATTAAATATTTTTCTTGGTGAGGATTACCATGAGGGTTTCTTTTGCAGCGTTCTTAAATCTTTAGCACTTCCCCTTGTTGTGTGTAAATTACCACAAGTTCATTTAATTTGGCTACTTATTAAGAAATGTCATAGTCAACCAAATACAGAAACAATTACTTTAGTTTTATTGCATGTAACAAGCAAAATAAGACCCCTCTATAGTGACTGTAATGAGGTCAGCCAGAATATGAGTTTCTTGATGGGGGTTGCTAATCTAGTCCAACCAGAGAGGCCTGGCTGATGTAAAAAGGTTGAGTGTCAGGGATATTGACACACTGGTGCCTGGCTCTGTATGAGGCAGTACTCTAGTCAAGGACTGTTCATGTGTTAATAAAAGGTGACTTGGTGACAGGATACCGTCCTCTGTAGAGTTATTTCACACTCAAGTAAATAAATTAAGCCTCACAACCCAACTTAACCATTACCCAATAAATGGTGGGATTAAACTACAATTCCAACCAACAGTGTCTTTCTCTGGATATGTCCAGCGATCGATCCTTGCACATTGTAGTTCTATGGAGGTCTGTTGCCAAAAAGTCCTGAAGTTGAATTCTTACAGGTTTTGCTGTCTTGTTAAGCTCATGGTGTGACATTAGTTATGACAATTATGAAGTCGCCAAGTTTGTAGTTTGCTTTCTTATCAGGAATAACTTCTCTGTTCCTTGTTACATTTGATGTTAGCTATCTAGTTCGCAACATAGCCTGTCCTGTCATTATCTTAATTTCCCATTTGTCACAAGGCAGTTAGTTATCAAGCAGATGTTAAAACAGTCTGTTTATGTAGCTTCAATGCCTTCTTTTCCCAGGGATGGCATATTGGCATGTTGCTTTTAATTCTTTTATAACAGTTTGTCCCTTATCTCAGGAAACAGTTCATTTCAGTACGAATTATAGCCGATTCCATCAATCCATGCGCAGTTACTGAAGTTCTGAAACTGACAGTATCACACTGGGCTGTTAACTGAGTTGCATAAGCAGCTTAGGTTTAAGCGTGAACCTGAGGATCTCACACTGCTGGTTACCATGCGATGCATGATGTGGAGGTGCCTGTGTTGAACTGGAGTGGACAAAGTCAGAAGTCATTTGATACCAAGTTATAGTTCAAGAGGTTTATTTAAAATCATAAGCTTTCAGAGCGCTGCTCCTTCATCAGGTGACAACTTCATCTGACAAAAAAGCAGTGCTCCAAAACCTTGTGATTTCAAATAAACCTGTTGGACTACAACCTGGTGTCGTGTGTCTTCTGACCATGTGATAAATGAGCAGTCAAATCAAATCCATGCCACTGCCGATATGTTGCATGGGCATGCCACTATCCTGTATGAGCTTCTGATCATGATGAATGCTGCTGCCAACATCATCAAGTCTCAGAAACTACAGGATCTTCTTGTTCTAGTGTGGTAAAGGAAGATCATTTGCTGGTGTAACTATCAAAGTATCTTAGTAGTATCTGAGTAATTAACAAGAACTAATTAATTGCACGTTAGCATGTTACATTGATATGACGGACATTGTTATAGAGACTTTAAGAGGGGGTCAGATGTTCGGTCTCACTCCTTTGAAATCCCAAACTGTTCTGTCCACAAGTCCACATAACATGATCATAGTGAATGGGTGCATATGGTACTCATCCATATTAACCCTTTCAGGCCCATATACAATCTAATTCTGCAAAGTTAAAAACAAAATTACATAAAGAGAAAATGGTAGAAGAATATAAATTACATCCATTTGATTACTGACAGACTCCCAACCAACAGAAACACAGATATTCAATTCACAACATCAGTGAAAATCCTTATTGAATCGGTGAAAATCCTTATTCAAGGCCTGATCTTTGCAGTTTTAAGCCTGCTTTCTACATCCTTCTCCTTACTCCTTTAATTTTTAAGATTCACCTCCTTACCAATAACCTCTCCACTGAAGCTGAAGGAACACAGCAGGCCAGGCAGCATCAGAGGAGCAGGAAAGTTGATGTTTCGGGTTGGAACCCTCCTTCAGAAATTTCTGAAGAAGGGTCCTGACGTGAAACATCAACTTTCCTGTTCCTTTGATGCTGCCTAGCCTGCTGTGTTCCTCCAGCTCCACATTCTGTTATCTTTGACTCCAGCATCGACAGTTCTTACTATCTCTGACCTCTCCACTGAACCTGTCTTCTTCTACTCTCCTGTAAGGTATCCTTTCCTAAGTACTGTCCTTATTCAGTTTGAAACTGTGCCCATTATTCCTTTCCTTGAAAAAGTCACGCTTGATGCATGCTCATCTCCAAATACTGTCCATCTCTATTTTGCCTTTCTTCTCCTCATACCTCTTGTATGGACTTCCAGAATGTTGTTGATAAAGACCCACACAAGATATTGTTAGCAAAGGTGGAAGCCCACTAAATTGAGGGCAAATTACTGACATGGATAGGAAATTAGCTGAGTGGCTGGAAACAGAGATTTGGAATAATAGGGACATTGACATCAAATTGGCAGGATGTGACTAGTGCTGTCCCATAGGGATTTGTGTTGGGGACTTCAATTATTTACAATATTCATTAACCACTTGGATAATGGCATAAAAATTCAAATATCCAAATTTGCTGACGACACAAAATTGGGCAGCATTGTAGACTACTGTTGACAACAGCATAAATTATGACAGTATATTGATAAATTAGGTGAATGGGCAAAACTGTGACAGATGGATTTTAATATAAGCAAGTGTGAGGTTATTCACTTTGGACGGAAAAAGGATACAGCAGGATATTTGATTTAGAAGGCACAAAATTAAATACAGTGGATACCCAATGAGATCTGGGGAATCAGGTGCAAAGCTCTTTAAAATGCAACAAACTGGCGCAGAAAATAGTCAAGAAGGTTAATTGAATGCTGGCGTTCATATCTACAGGGCTGGAGTATTGGGATGTAGACATTATTCTGCAGTTATACGAAACCCTAGTTAGGCACCACTTAGAGTACTGAGAGTAGATCTGGGCACACATAAAGAAGGATGTTTTAGCTGTGGAGGGAACGCAACACAGGTTTCCAAGGATGATTCCTGGACTTCAGGGATTAAATTATGAGGAGAGATTAGACAAATTAAGCCTTTATTCTTGAGAATTTAGGAGAATAAGGTGTGATCTGGTTGAGGTATTCAAGGCATTCACAGGGAAAGACAGGATAGATAAAGATAATTTATTTCCACTGGTTGAAGTTTCCAGAACCAGTGTCATAGTCTATGAATTAGGGTCAGGCCATGCAGGAAAGATGTTAGAAAGCACTACTACACGCAAAGAGTAATGGAGGTTTGGAAGTTTCTTCTTCAAATGGTGGTGGGTGGTAATTCAATTGTTAAATTTAAATCTGAGATACCAATTTCTTATTAATTAAGGGTATCAAGGATAGGGATCCAAGGCAGGCATATGGAGTTAGGCCACAGATCAGCCATGATCTTATTGAATGGCAGAGAAGGCTCCAGGTGCTGTATGACCTACTCTTATTCTGATGTTCCTTTGGTCCTATATCTCATCACTGGCCAGCTCAATATTCACCTGGTTTGAATCCCTCACTTTCCATCCTGATAACAGCATTTAACCTATTTCTCTCATTGGGAACTGAAAACAGCTACATCCATGTTAACTTGTGAAACCACAATGTTAGCAATTTCAACTGATGGTTCAATCCAGTATACAAGGGACCCTAATATTATCTGAGCAGTAGACAGTCCCCTGGATGAGTGAAAGCATACTTTTGGAGTTGCATTCTAAGGTAACGTTTTACTCTTTGACAGATTATTCTACAGACTCTGGAAATAAAATCTGATCATTGTTTCCATATGAGTGTTCATTTGAACACAACAAATTCCACATTCACCAGACAAATCCATCATTGTCCCAAACCTCAACTGTGATAGATATTCTCTTGTTTGAAAGAAGGTAGTTCAACTACTGTGAATAGAGCAGCTCAGTGATTAGCACTGCTGCCTTACAGCACCAGGGACCTGGGTTTGATTCCAACTTTGGGTGACCATCTGTGTAGAGCTTGCACATTCTCCTTATGTCTGTGTGGGTTTCCTCTGGGTACTCCTGTTTCCTCCCACAGTCCAAAGATGTGGAGGTTAGGTGGACTGACAGTGCTAAATTGCCCATAGTGTCCAGAGATATGTAAGCTAGGTGAATTAGCCATGGGAACTACAGGATTACAGGGATAGGGTAGCGGGAGTGGGTCTGGGTGGAATGCTCTTCGGAGGGCCGAATGGCCTGGTTCAATACTGTAGGGATTCTACTTTCAAAGTCATGTATGTTTGAAGTAACTTCAGCACAGAAAATGACAACACAGCACCATCAAATCAAACCTTTCCGGTAAAGTGTCCGGATTAGATATTTCCTACTTTGTAAATCTTGTAACAAATATGTAATACTGCAGATGCTGGAAATCTGAAAACAAAATCAGAAAATGCTGGAAATACTTGATAGGTTTGATAACATCAGTGGAGAGAGAAACAGATTTGATCTGTCAGGTCGAGGATATTTCTTCAGAACAGATCACATAATGAACTGAAACTGCAGTCAACTATAATAAAAGTGATGGGATGTGAATAAAAGTGAAATGGCCAGTATTTCACACAGCTACACTGATTAGCAATGGTGTTGAGTGAACCTCAGCCAAATATTATCATTTGGTAACTCAAACTAGTGAAGACAGTAAATGGTCAAAGGAACACAGGATCAAGAACACATGCGACACAGATTTATTTCAAGATTGCTGAGGAACATTGGATCAGGATTAGTTACACCAGTAACCTAACCATGTGGTAAAATGCCCCCAGGTATCTGGCTGAAAGATAAAATAGAATAAAATCACAGAAGGCAAAAAAACCAGAAAATTAGTCATAACCAAAAAGAACGGCAAATTAAAAGTTTATTTGAACCTCAAAATCCCAACTTTGTTCAAACTGCCAAACTGTTAGAAAATGAAGGAGCAATTTGCTAATTTACACTGTCCCAGAAAATCAGTTACATTCTCTGGGTTTTGAGATCTAAGGCTGGTCAATGCAAGGTCATATATGTCAAACCCACAGAATTTGACACCATACCAGAAAGGTGAAAAACGTGAAAGAATAAACCAAATCAAGCCACCCTCAGTGTAAATCTGGAACCAAAGTCTGAAGGTGACAATCAGATAAATTCTAGACCTTTCAACCAATATTTTGCAGATCACAGTCCAAAATTTAATTTATTTTTCAAGATTCAATTACTTTGCCCACAACATATGAAAGCAATGTTACATTAAAAGTTCAGTGGAACTACAGCCTGTAACCTCAACCACACACAACATATCTGATCAAGGGTCATATCATTCTTCACTGAAGGTGAGCTTTAAGAGTAAAGTTAGACCACTCAAACCTTCAGAGAATTCATGAGGATGAAAATTTGGGCAATTTAGTGGAAAGAGTAGATCTCACTGAGAAGAAAGCACCTGAAGACATAAATTAAAAGATCAACTAAGGCATTAAAACACACAAAGAAAATAGCTCAAAAGGGGACATCTGACATACTGTAGTTGACCAGTTTTACTGATGTACAAAGTAGCCTTTTACAATTCTCAGGTGTACCGTGTCAAATGGGGCACTTGAATTCAGTCAGGAACCTCAAAACAGAAATGTGCCTTTCAGTTCAATTAGAACTGTGTTAGCATTATTCCTCCACCCCAGCAGTATCCTAAATCCAACATACTTATCCTGTTCCCATTTCACCCTTACATTCAGCCAAGTATCTAACCTATGCTTAAAGGTTAAACTGGGACTAAAAATTACGAAAAGCAGAGGAGTGGCAGCCAGGTTGCCCAGAAGGTCACCTCCCCACGGGAAACTTGCCTCACAGCTTTAATGTGCTTCAAGTTCTTGCCTAATTGCAAGAACTGCACTGCTCACTGGGGACGAAGTCTCACCCTCGGGATCAACACCACTAACTCTACAAGCACAACAGTGAGCACAGCAGTACTGCACACAGGCTCACAAGGGGACACAATAGATCCTGGAGCAAAGGAAGTGCAGAGTATTGGGTCTGGGAGGGACCGGAAAGTTTAGGGAGTGTTCGAGTGGAGTGAGAGCTGGGATTTTGAGAGAACGCAGGTGGGAAGGGAGGGTGTACTACCTTTGGGAGGGCAAAACCTTCTGAAGATATTGTTCCCTCAGGAGCATCCCTCTGTCCAAAAATGAGCCCCCTGAAGACATTCCCCCCATTACCCCGCCAACTTCCTGCAATTTAATAAATTTTTTTAAACAAAAGTGGAAATCTCATTCCTACCAGCTTGCCTACAACAACCATACTTTGCCTTTAGCATTGAGTTTTCAATAATTTCAATTCAACATTCATTACAGTGATGGTGATGACTGGGCTGCTCATTTCAATGCCAGGTCACCACTCTATTATGGGGGTGAGCTCAGGGGTGGATTGGGCACCTAACCTAAGGTATGATGCACCCACCTGCTGATAACACACCCCTGGGCACTTCAAACATTCAGCCTCTGATCTGTAGCTCTAGCAATCCCTAACTTTGGTAGCTAATTTCACTGCCTCTCAAGAATTTGTGAGACAAGCATTTCTCCTTTTTTAATTCTAAATCTCTCATATTTCAGCTTTTATCACTGTTTGCTCAATCACTGGAAACACACTATTTCAATCTTTTCTGTTCCCTAAAAAGTACCTCTATCAAAGTAACCAGACTTGTCCTCAAATAAACACAGGGCACTGGGTTTGGGAGGGACTGGAAAGTTTAAGAAGAGTTTGAGTTGGAATCTTTCATCATATTTATATTGCATCATAGCAGACATGTTTCAAAGGCTCTTCCCTGTGCCCTTTCTATTGCCTCACCATCCTTCCCACTTAGTGCAGCCCATAACCACAGAGAATACTTCCCACAACAGCTCCACCACAGGTTTTAAAAAGTACGCTGACAAGCCAGCATTTATTAAATTGTTAAATTTCTTCTTCTGCAGAATTCCATAACACTTTCCAGTGATTTGATACAACTGAATAAAAAGTGGTCTAGCAAAGGGGTAGTGAAAGTTGACCATGATGGTGTGGGCATTGGAGTCACCCCAAGGTCAGACAAGGCAGAACTGCAACTTCTCACAACCACAGCTCTTGAGAGTGACTCAGCCTCCCCACTCTTGCATCCAGCAATATTAAAGCTCAGACTGTTCCCTCCATATGCTCATTGAACAAGGAAAGGGAGGAAAGTGTCTTAAGAGAGTTTGCCCAATTCTGATTCAAAGACAGGATGTTGCACATGATGAAAGCTAAATCCAAGCATGAAACAATTACTAAAGAAAAGGCACCATATGAGTAATTGTTGTAAATGGTAATCACAGAACTCTTACAGCACAAAAGAAGGTTATTTGGCCCATCATGCCTGCACTGGTTCTTCAAATGAACATCATTACCTAGTATCAAGCTCCTGCTTTTTCCCTAACTCATGCAATTTTTAATCCAAATCATTGTCCAATGCCCTCTTTAATGCCTCAATTGAACCTGTCTCCAATATAAGCAGGCAGAGATTCAGTTTGGAGGAATGAGGGTGGTAGAGTTTGAGGTTCTGGTGGTATACAATCACACAGTCCAGGGCAGAGACCCTTACCTACTTTCTATATGCTCAAGGGAAAAATTGTGATCAGGAGGATGTGTGCTTTATGTGTGACTGTCCGGAACATTTTACCTGGGATTCTGAGACCACTGGGAAGCTGGGAACTAGGGGAAGTCTCCTGACCCCTTGCTGTTAGTTGGACCTGGAAGGGAAGGAGGAACACTCTCAATGTATGCCATAGTCCAGGAGAATGGCTGAGAGGGGAGTTAGCTAAGATTGCTAAGGCTTGCTGTCAGTAAGACTGATGGTGTCAGGCCTCTCCGATGTGGGTGTGTAGCTCCAAATGAGATAATGTAGGATGACCCTGAGTGAATGGTGAAATAGGAAGCCACCCCATCAAATTCTTATCGGTCTCTGGAGGTTCCTGCACCGCCCCCGACACACCCAATAGAATCAGTTTATCATAGCCACTAAACACCTTGAGTGTGGGTAAAAATTGATTCAGAGATAGTGGGAACTGCCGATGCTGGAGAATCTGAGATATCAAGGTGTAGAACTGGACGAGCACAGCAGGCCAGGCAGCATCAGAGGACCAGGAAAGCTGACGTTTTGGGTCTGGGCCCTTCTTCAGAAGAATGGTCTAGGCCTGAAACGTCAGCTTTCCTGGTCCTCTGATGCTGCTTGGTCTGCTGTGTTCCTCCAGCTCTACACCTTGTTATCCCACGATTTTGAGTGGTTTCACCAGCAACTCACAGAAAATCAAGGAAATTGACACCTAGAATTTAGATTGAGAGAAATTGTTATCACTTGGCTATATTAGTAAATTTAGACCCAGAAGCAGAACACATTCTTGGCCATGACTTAGTGAGGAAGTGTAAACATTCATTTGATCCAGTAAATTGCGTAATTTGGTAAATGGGAGAGTTGGCAGATGTGCCTGTAGAAGTCCCTGTGGGGCTGTCTACAGTGAGGATATTTTGGGGAAATTTGGGTTAATCCCAGCCACATGTCAGATGATCCAGAGGTGCAGAATATTATCGGCAATCATAGAACCATCTTTGCAACCCAAAGACAGAACTGTGGTTGAATGATGGGTGAAGTGGCCATAGAGGGACTCAATTCAAAGCCACAAAAACAGCATGGGTTTCTCAAACAGTGGAAATGGGAGTTCTCAAGGTGATAACTAGTTTGTTTCAACAGGGAGTATTGCATCCGGTGGTTTCCACAAGTAACTCACCAATATGGCCACTTAGGAAGCCATGTGAATCTTGGCAACTCACAATTGACTATTGAGAGCTGAACAAAGTTACCTCAGTAATAAGGCCTGTGACTACAGCTAACCCTGAGACAATGATGAAGCAAGCCCCTCAGACTCAGTATTTCTCCACTTTGGGTATCAGCAACAGATTCTAGTCTATCCTGTTGAAGAGAAAATGTCAATATAAGTTTGCCTCTATAGATCAAAGCCAGAAAAATATTTGAACCTGTTTGCTCCAGGGATTTCACTCTTCTCCCTCCATTTTCCATCAAAAGTTAGCCATATGACTTAATTTTAATGCCTGAGTGCGTCGTCCAGTATATGGACATTCTCCATTTGCCAATGTACACTAGGGAGGAGCTTCTCAGCAAGCTGCTCATCCTTCTTACTTCTTTGGGATTCAAGGTCAATCCTGAGAAGGCCCAGATCCTGAAATCTCAGTCACCTATTCATGCTATTCTATGGTAAATGCGAAATTGAGAAGAAACGCATGGAGGGGGTATTACGATTGTCCATCCCGTCAAATTTCCGTGACCCTGTTTAGAGATGCTAGAAACTTTCAAAATTTTGCCACCACAGCCAGTGGAGTGGCTGTGGTGGCAGATAGGCCCGAAACGTCAAGCTTTCCTGCTCCTATGACGCTGCTTGGCCGGCTGTGTTCATCCAGCTCCACGTCTTCAATCCATCGCGTATGCTTTCCTTTTCCTAACACCTACAGCAGGGGTTCTCAGTCCTTGAGTGACATCTGCTGGCAGGTCTCTGGTAGTGCAGAACCTCACGTACATAATCGGCTTGAATCCCCGATTGAATGATTTCTCACAGCGCACACTCCCGTCCAGCTGTTGTTGGAGAGATGGATTAAGGACGGCACAATTTGCCAAAACCAGAAAGCACAACGGATTCTGATATTACAGGTCTGTAATACAGCTGTCAAGTGTTAAGGCACCCACCTTTCTCACCGACAATCTCAGCTACAACAGTGAACAGCATGAGTGTCAGGTTTGGACAAATGATCCCAAGGGCTATTTGTGCCAAAACAAAAAGGAGGACTGATCAGACCCTAAAAACGTTTGTTGATGGGTCCTCTATGGTAGTGAGTGGAATTCAAAACAAAGGGAGTGGAATTAAGACAAAGGTCCTAAAGATTATAAAATTAGTATCAGATTGTGAACCTGTACGTAACAGCGGGAAGCACTTTGGTCTATACACAAGCATCATGGGACTGCATGCAATGATCATACTCCTGATAATCCTGAATGTGGGAACAGAAGTCACGACTACAGTGAAGAAAAGTCTTTGGATGCCTGAATGACCAAGGCAGAATGAAACCCATTGCAGGGAATTTTTGAGTGTAACAGTAGGGGAGCAAGTGGCTTTGAATTGCAGCACGGGTATGCTACAGTTGGGATGTGGAAGAGTCAGAAAATTTAACTAAAATTAAGGCACGGTGGGGTTGGTGTTTGGAAAATTCGGGACAATCATTAAATTTCCAGGTTTCAATACTTTTAAATTCATGAATTGCACAAAGGCGACTGATTTTGTTTGTAGACCAGTATGCTTATGTGAAATGTATGACAACTTATGCCCATGCCACAAGTATTCCTCATTCAACTGCACGGTGGGGCAGTCGTAGCTTACACAAACGACCCTTCTCTGTCTGTATGTGGGGAAACAGGGATGAGAAATGGATATGGGAAGTAATGCCAATAGAGAAGTGCACCAAAACCATGCCAGGGCCCGACAGCAGGATCATGTTATGAGATTTGTGCAATCCCAATATGATAACGTAAACCAATACAGCCAGTGGTACTGAATTTGACATCTATCCAGTTATAATCATGTGCCCTGTCCCACAACAGAAATTGTATGGGAAGTTCATTCAGATGGTATGAAAACAGAAGGTAATAGCAGATGAGAAAGGGGAACAATATTGGGGTTGTTTATATAGCAAAAAGAGATGTTATCACAGGCTTTAGTTAGTAATGGGTCAATGGAGGGCATGGCTCTGAATGGATATGAGCAAACAGAAAAGACAATAGTGTGTCCATATCCAATATACCCCTGAGCCAAAAGTAAAGGTGGGCTCAAATCAACATTAACTAGTGAAAATTGCATGCTGGAAGTAGATGATGATTCGGGTCTAGTGAGTGCAGGGTAGATGGGAAATATCACCCAACGTATAACAACTGGATTAACTTCGTGCCACTATGGCAGACTAGAATGCCCCATCAGGAATAATTCTTTCTGCTTCTAACCTGAAATCGCGACTGTAAAGGCAATGTAGAGTTGACAAATTCCACGAGAAAGGGCAATGGTAACTGTAAAAGTTACTGAGCAGAATAAACAAAGATTGAGAGATGATAAAGAAAACTAACAGTGATAAAGTTATTGCCAGAACTATATGGGAAATTACAGAATAAATCAAAGAGAATACATGAGACCCAAGTGAAAATTCAAGATGACAGTTCAAGTTGACAAAACTAAAACATCCACATGGTGGATGACATCTGGGATTGGTGATCAACACACAGATACACTCCTGGGTTAGAATGACTTTGTCAATATTTTTCTGATACATCTGTCAATGTATTTAACATAGGTGGTTATAAGGATAAGACAGACTAAACAATAGTTACAGACTATTATGATGATGTGTAGAGTTCAGCACAGCATGTTATAAAGTGTAACAATTAATATTATGTGTAAAAGCTGTTTAAGCTTTGACTCACCAAAGGAATGGGTAGGACAGGCAGCGGTGATCCCATGTGTTGACACTGATGCAATCAAAGAGGGGAATATATGGCTGCATCTTAATTCCAACGCTATGTCAGAATGGTTAACAGCTAGGTCTGTACAAGGATGATGGGAAAAAATGGCCAACTTCAAAGGAAAACTGGTTATTGTACGAGGCAGAACCAGGCACTGCTGGTTAAGCAGGAATCTAATGATAAGGGCTGCTAAAAGGCTGCTTGACCTTCATGGTTATCCAGGCTACTAAATTAAAGACTGAAACGACGATGATGAAAAAAGATGTATCTTGTCTATGCGACCCTTGGATGGATGATCTTGGCGTCACAAGACTCCTGGGCAGGACTTGAACTTTCAAGAGAAAACATATAAAAATATGTGTTTTGAAGACCTCAGCAGCGTAACCTAGGAGCAACTATCACAGAAGCAGGACATGAGCTCGGAGTTCAGAGAAGAAGGCCAGACCCAACTGAGTGACCGAAGCTTGGCCAGGTATCCCTGACCAGTGTAGGTAATACCGCAGTCTCAGTAGTGCAGATGTTTTTGTAACCTGATACAATTTTATGTTGTGGTGTTAAAATGCCTGAGTGATAAATAAAGAAGTAGATTGCAGTAACTGTGCAGACTAGATCACTGTGTTCACTGGCATTGATCCAGAGAGAGCAACAGACACTTTACCAGTGTAAAGGAACCAGATAGGTCCTTAGACCCAGTCAAGGAAAGAGAATGGTGGCAGTAAAATAGCCCAACTACATGGACTAGACTGATACAAATAGAAGAAGTATTCACTAAATCCACCTAGTCCAACATCTATAACTCTACCCCTGCCTCAGTTCGTCTGCCACTGAACTCTCACCCATCCTTGCTCCTCTGGACTTAACTGTTTTGATGCACACCTCGGTAACTTCCCACTTTTCACACTCTGTAAACTTGAGGAAATCCAAAACTATTCTGTTTGCTTCCTAACATACCAAGTACTTTTCACCCATTACCCTGGTGCTTACTGAACTGTGTTGACAATGCCTTAATTTTGAAATTCTGATCTTCATTTTCAAATCTGTCCTTGGCTCACCTCTCCTTATCTCTGTAATCAACTTTAGCCTCAACTTTAGCCCTACAACTCACTGAGATATCTGCACTTTCCCAGTTCTAGCCTTTTGATCACCCCAGCTTGAATTGCTCCACCATTGATGGCCACACCTTAGTCTGCAAAGGCCCTAAACTCTGCAACTCCATTTCTTCTCATTTTCGTCAACAAAAGTCACTCTTTAAAATCTACAACTTTGGCCTAACTTTGTGATATCTGCACTAGTATTTCCCTGTGTAGTTCGGTGTCAATGTTTGTTTGGAAACACTCTATGAAACATTTTGGGGCATTTTACTACATTTTATTACAGTAAAGTACTAATATTAGTCAAAATTCTGTTGCTATTGATTGATGAGTGATCTTCCAATTGTAAGGCGAGTCATCATCTCTGGAAGAGTAACAGAATATTTCAGCCTATAAAGACTTGCAGAGAAGCTGTCTGACCAGCTTAACAACCCTGATGCTTGTTGAATTGACAAAATACCCAACATCAAACATGAGCGTATCTCGAACTGAAAAAACAAATACTGATGTTGATCACCATGGGAATCATTTCCAAGCAAAATTGCCCCTGGAGAATGAGGTGTTCTGAGCAATCGTACAGAAATGAACATTACCTATAACTAGTCTATTCCTCCTCCTCCGTCCACCTACCCTATAATGCATGCAATAAGACTCTCTCAAAAGTACACTGCTTTACAAAATAATGGGCAGATAGAACAAGGAATTAGGAAGTTGTGAATCATGGGGAATAGTGTAAGCAATTAAATTTCTGGACTAGACTGATACAAATAAAAGAAGTATTCACATGATCGGTAGAATTAAGTTTTGCATTGATTGTAACACAAGTATAGTACAAAAGAACTTGAAAAGTAAAAGCCTTGAAAATTGCCATACTAAAGATTAACAAAATATGTGAAGGCAATTGGCAGTAAAGAATGGACTTAATTACTAATTATCTACATTTAAAACAAAAAAGGGAGCATTGAACTATAGCAAACCAGAAGAATGTTCAAGAAATCTGATTGTGTTACAAAGACAGGAAATACTCATGATGAAAAAGATGTTGAAGCATGAAGGTAAATTACCGAAGGGGAGCCACCATGTGAGGCAATCTGGCAAAAGAGCTCCAACAAGGGACTTGGCCAACGCATATTATCATGAAAGTTAATTGAAATGTTTCCCAGCATAATATTTAATAAGCTTCCTGATTTAGCACTTGGAATTATACAAATGTAAGTAAGGTAAAATCACTATGATTTTGACCATTGTGCTGCTCTTTCATGAGAGAGAACCTACTTTTGGTTAACCCGAGGGTCATTACTCCTCAGGCAAGGAGAGAGGTTGAAAAGGGGAGTCCTTCATGGTAGCCTCAGCCACTGCATGTAGTGATCCAGCTATAACAAACTTTGAAACACATGCTGTGACTCGGGTCTGTTTCCATGCTGTATGACTCTATGACTCTTCAGATTCAAAGTGTTAACTCTGTTTCTCTCTCCACATATGCTACCAGACCTGCTGAGCTTCTCTGGTTTTTACTTTAGATTTCCAGCATCTACAGTATTTTGCTTTATATGAGCTTAGACTTACAGTCTATATGACAAAACTCATTATCATTACAGCTGGGATTTCCAGCTTTGTATCAAAATGTGCTTATTTAAAACAAGTACAAATATAAATGAATAGGATGGATATTGAGGAACTTGAAAGGATCCAGAAAAGATTTATCAGGATGTTGGAGCAAATTACTGCAGATGTTGGAATCTGTACTGAAAACAATGAATGTTGGAGATCACAGCGGGTCAGACAGCATCCATGGAGAGATGGAAGACTCTGATGAAGAGTCTTCTAGAATTGAAACATCAATTTGCTGTCTCTCCATGGATGCTGTTTGACCCACTGTGATCTCCAGCATTTATTGGGATGTTGCCAGGGTTGGAGGGTTTGAGCTACAGGGAGAGGCTAAGTAGGTTGGTGCTATTTTCCTTGGAGCGTCAGAGGCTGAGCCTGACCTTATAAGAGTTTTATAAAATCACAAGGGGCACGAATAGGGTCGAGAGTCAAGGGCTTTTGCCTGGGATTGGGGAGTCCAAAACTACGAAGCATAGGTTTAAGGTGAGAGGGGAAAGATTTAAAACGGACTTAAGATGCAACTTCTTCACGTAGAGGGTGGTGCGTGTATGCAATGAGCTGCCAGAGGAAGTGGTGGAGGCTGGTACAATTACAACATTTAAAAGGCATCTGGATGGGTATAAGAATCGGAAGGGTTTAGAGGGATATGTTACCAGGTTATAGTTCAACAGGATTGTTTGAAATCACAAGCTTTCAAAGTGCTGCTTCTCTGTCAGGTGAAGTAGAGGGATGTGCACAGGCACAGAATTTATGTGCAGAGATATAATGGCAAGATAATTCCAGGTAATTAAGTGTGTCAAAAGATAAATACAAAGGTGGATTGTAGACAGGCTGAAAAACAAGTCTTTGCAGATGATCAAAAGTGTCAAGCAGTGTGAGTGAAATGTCAACAATTCTATAAAAAGTGAAGGGGTGATCTATGATCCAATTAATAATTACAAAAGAAAAACAAACATAGGATGGTGCTAGAGACGAATCACTCACTCCCTCCACTCACACTATTGGTATTTATCTTTTGACACAAAAACAAAGTTGCTGGAGAAGCTCAGCAGGTCTGGCAGCATCTGTGAAGGAAAAAAAGAATTAACATTTTGGGTCCGGTGACTCTTCCTCAGAACTGTTGAGGCTGAGGACCAACCCTCAGATACCTCCTCTTACCTTCCCCTGGACCTTCACCCCACCATGGCATATCAGGCCATTGTATCCACTACGGTTACTGATCTCATTTCATCCAGTGATCTCCTACCCTCCGCTTCCAAGCTAATAGTCCCCCAACCCCGCACAGCTCGTTTCCACCTCCTGTCAAAAATCCACAAACAGGACTGTTCGGGCAGACCCTTGTTTCAGCCTGTTCGTGCCCCACAGAATTCATCTCTTCCTGCCTTGACTCTGTCCTCCCCCCACTCCCAGTCGAATCCCTACACACATACATCCATAATTCATCTGACGTCTTATGCCAGTTTCAAAACTTCCAGTTTACTGGCTCCAGCCACCTCCTCTTCGCCATGGATGTGCAATCCCTTTACACGTCCATTCCCCACCAGGAAGGTCTTAGGGCTCTCCGCTTCTTCCTGGAGCAAAGACCTGAACCATCCCCACCCACCACCACCCTCCTCCGCTCGGCTGAGCTTGTCCTCAACCTCAACAACTTCTCTTTCAACTCCTCCCATTTTCTTCAGGTAAGAGAGGTTGCCACGGGTACCCACATGGACCCTAGTAATGCTTGTCTTTTCGTGGGTTACGTGGAACATTCCTTGTTCTAGTCTTATTCCGGCCCCGATTCACAACTGTTTCTCCAATACATCGATGATATCATCGATGCTGCTTCCCTCTCTCACCTGGAATTGGAAAACTTCATCAACTTTGCCTCCAATTTCCACCCTGCCGTCACCTTCACCTGGTCTACTTCTGACTCCTCCCTTCCCTTACTTGACATTTCTGTTTCCATTTCTGGGGATAGACTGGCCACTAATATCCACTACAAACCTATTGACTCCCACAGCTACCTGGACTATACATCCTCACACCCGCTTCCTGTAAAGACTCCATCCCATTCTCTCAGTTCCTCTGTCTCCATTGCATATGTTCAGATGAGCCTCCAAAATGTCCACCTTCTTCGTCAACCGAGGATTCCCCAGCTCCTTTGTTGATAAGAGCCCTCAACCAGGTCCGACCCACACTTCCGACCTCATCCCTTCTCTTCCCTCCAGCAACAGCGATAGGGTTCCCCCTTATCCTCACCTACCATTCCACCAGCATCCACATCCAGAAGTTCATCAGACATCATTTCCACCACCACCAGACACATATTCCCTTCTCCTCCCTTGTCTGCCTTCTGCAGGGGCAACACTTCACCTGCACTTCCCAGAATCTAGTCTACTGCATTTGTTGCTCACAATGTGGTCTCCTCTACATTGGGGAAATGAAGCATAGACTTGGCAACCGCTTCGCAGAACATTTACATTCTGCTCGCAAAAAAGACCCTGAACTACCTGTTGCCTGCCACTTCAACGCACCACCCTGCTCCCTGCCAACATCTCTGTCTCTGGCTTGCTGCAGTGTTCCAGCGAAACCCAACGCAGGCTGGAGGAACAACACCTCATTTTCCACTTGGGGACCCTACAGCCCTCCAGACTCAATACTGAGTTCAATAATTTTACGGCCTGAACTCTCCCATGTCCCAGCTCCCTACCCCACACACCAGGCCTTGTTACCACATAGCTTGCCATTATACACCCCTGTTGTTCGTCCCTAACAGTCCCCATTAACAACTATTCACCCTCCCAGCCTGATCGTTGACAATTCATTCGTCTGTCCAACTGTCTCTCTCTCTCTGGGTTCGATCCTATGGTTTACTCCCTACCCCAACCACCTACCTATTTTCTGCATATAAACTGACGTTTTCTCAGCCACCATCAGTTCTGAGGAAGGGTCACTGGACCCGAAACATTAACACTTTTTTTCTTCACAGATGCTGCCAGACCTGCTGAGCTTCTCCAGCAACTTTGTTTTTGTTCCTGATTTACAGCATCTGCAGTTCTTTCGGTTTTTAATTTATCTTTTGACACTCTTAATTACCTGGAATTATCTTGCCGTTATGTCACTATATTTAAATTCTGTGCCTGTGCACTTCACTCCACTTCACCGAAGGAGCAGCGCTTTGAAATCCTGTGATTTCAAATAAACAGGTTGGACTAGAGAGATAACAAGCATGGGGCTGGATGAACACAGCAGGTCAAGCAGCATCATAGGAGCAGGAAAACTTGACGTTTCGGGCCTAAACCCTTCATCAGAAATGGGGGAGGGGAAGAGGGTTCTGAAATAAATAGGGAGAGAGGGGGAGGCGGATAGAGGATGGATAGAGGAGAGGATAGGTGGAGAGGAGGCAGACAAGTCGAAGAGGCGGGGATGGAGCCAGTAAAGGTTATCTCGGATTCTCCAGCATCTGCAGTACCTTTTATCTCTGATACAATGTTGGACTATAGCCTGGCTTTGTGTGACTTCTGACTTTGTCAGTCCCAGTCCAACACCGGCACCTCCACATTCCTGGCTTTTATTTCAATGTGACACCACCCTTATTATAAAAGCAAAATACTGCAGATGCTGGAAAACTGAAATAAAAACAGAAAATGCTGGAGAAACTCAGCAGATCTGACAGCATCTTTCCATGGAAAAACGGAGTTAACGTTGAATGTGAGAGATAAAAGGTACTGCAGATGCTGGAGAATCCGAGATAACAAGCATGGGGCTGGATGAACACAGCAGGTCAAGCAGCATCATAGGAGCAGGAAAACTTGACGTTTCGAGCCTAAACCCTTCATCAGAAATGGGGGAGGGGAAGAGGGTTCTGAAATAAATAGGGAGAGAGGGGGAGGCGGATAGAGGAGAGGATAGGTGGAGAGGAGGCAGACAAGTCGAACAGGCGGGGATGGATCCAGTAAAGGTGAGTGTAGGTAGGGGGGTAGGGAGGAGATAGGTCAGTCCAGGGAGGACGGACAGGTCAAGGGGGCGGGATGATGTTAGTAGATAGGAGATGGGGGTGTGGCTTGGGGTGAGAGGAAAAACCGGTTAGGGAGGTGGAGATGAGCTGGGCTGGTTTTGGGATGCGGTTGGGGGAGGGGAGATTTTGAAGCTTGTGAAATCCACATTGATGCCATTGGGCTGCAGGGTTCCCAGGCTGAATATGATTTGCTGTTCCTGCAGCCTTCGGGTGGCATCACTGTGGCATTGTAGGAGGCCAAGGATGGACATGTCATCTGAGGAATGGGAGGGGGAGTTGAAATGGTTCGCGACTGGGAGGTGCAGTTGTTTGTTGCGAACTGAGCGCAGGT
>JAHRHZ010000078.1:19220298-19251348 GCA_024137785.1 Ginglymostoma cirratum | reverse complement strand
GGGAGTGTGGAGCGGACAAGGGAGTCGCGGAGGGAGTGGTCCCTCCGAAAGGCAGATAAGGGTGGGGAGGGAAAGATGTCTTTGGTGGTGGGGTCTGACTGCAGATGGCGGAAGTGTCGGAGGATGATGCGTTGGATCCGGAGGTTGGTGGGGTGGTATGTGAGGACGAGGGGGATTCTTTTTTGGTTATTGTTGCAGGGACGGGGCGTGAGGGATGTGTTCCGGGAAATGCGGGAGACACGGTCGAGGGCGTTCTCGACCACTGTGGGGGGGGAAGTTGCGGTCCTTGAAGAATGAGGACATTTGAGATGTGCGGGATTGGAATGTCTCATCGGGAGCAGATGCGGCGGAGGCGAAGGAATTGGGAATAGGGGATGGCATTTTTGCAGGAAGGTGGGTGGGAGGAGGTGTATTCCAGGTAGCTGTGGGAGTCAGTGGGCTTGAAATGGACATCTGTCTCTAGGTGGTTGCCCGAGATGGAGACAGAGAGGTCCAGGAAGGAGAGAGAAGTGTTGGAGATGGTCCAGGTGAACTTCAGGTTGGGGTGGAAAGTGTTGGTGAATTGGATGAACTGTTCGAGCTCCTCGTGGGAGCACGAGGCGGCGCCGATGCAGTCATCAATGTAACGGAGGAAGAGGTGGGGTTTAGGGCCAGTGTAGGTACGGAAGAGGGATTGTTCCACATAACCTACAAAGAGGCAGGCATAGCTTGGGCCCATGCGGGTACCCATGGCCACCCCCTTTGTCTGTAGGAAGTGGGAGGAATTGAAAGAAAAGTTGTTGAGGGTGAGGACGAGTTCGGCTAGGCGGATGAGGGTGTCGGTGGAGGGGGATTGGTCCATTCTGCAGGACAGGAAGAAGCGGAGGGCCTTTAGGCCATCAGCATGGGCAATACAGGTATATAGGGACTGGACGTCCATAGTAAAAATGAGGTGTTGGGGACCTGGGAATTGGAAGTTCTGGAGGAGGTGGAGGGCGTGGGTGGTGTCACGGACGTAGATAGGGCCTCCTCCTCCCTCACCCCAATCCCAGGCCCCAAGAAGACTTTCCACATCAGGCAGAGGTTCACCTGCACATCTGCCAATGTGGTATACTGCATCCGCTGTACCCGTTGTGGCTTCCTCTACATCGAGGAAACCAAGCGCAGGCTTGGGGACCACTTTGCAGAACACCTGCGCTCAGTTCGCAACAAACAACTGCACCTCCCAGTCGCGAACCATTTCAACTCCCCCTCCCATTCCTCAGATGACATGTCCATCCTTGGCCTCCGACAATGCCACAGTGATGCCACCCGAAGGCTGCAGGAACAGCAAGTCATATTCAGCATGGGAACCCTGCAGCCCAATGGCATCAATATGGATTTCACAAGCTTCAAAATCTCCCCTCCCCCAACCGCATCCCAAAACCAGCCCAAGGCTCATCTCCACCTCCCTAACCGGTTTTTCCTCTCACCCCAAGCCGCACCCCCATCTCCTATCTACTAACATCATCCCGCCCCCGTGACCTGTCCGTCCTCCCTGGACTGACCTATCTCCTCCCTACCCCCCGACCGACACTCACCTTTACTGGATCCATCCCCGCCTCTTCGACTTGTCTGCCTCCTCTCCACCTATCCTCTCCTCTATCCATCCTCTATCCGCCTCCCCCTCTCTCCCTATTTATTTCAGAACCCTCTTCCCCTCCCCCATTTCTGATGAAGGGTTTAGGCCCGAAACGTCAAGTTTTCCTGCTCCTATGATGCTGCTTGACCTGCTGTGTTCATCCAGCCCCATGCTTGTTAACGTTGAATGTCCTTGAATGTTTTCAATTCACAAGCTGGCAGCCAATATTCTACCTCCCACACGAGACGAATGAGAGAATTTAAAATATGCTGATAGATGCTAATATGCACAACCATCTGTCCCAAAATAACCACAAGATCCGGCGATGAGTGTTTGACAACAAAAATCTCCCAGTAACAGAAGAGATCCTAGCGTACAGAACAGAATGCTTTGGAGAGGCATAAACGAAGTGAGTTACTGAATGAGTCATTTCTCTTATTTCCTAATTCTATGTGTTGCTTTTTTTAATGACCGAAGACATTCTGTTCCCCGAAGCTTAGTCACAGCCAGCGGCAGCCTTTACCTGTATGGGGCAAGTGTTCTTGTCCCAGTGCAGCTGTTGCTTTTCCAGAAATCTTCCCGGAAAAGTCGCCAGTTCCGGTTCCAACGGCCAGCACAACTCCTCAGCCCGAACGCGAAGCCCATCATTACAAACACAGTGTAGAAAACGGCGATAAACTCCGAGGGCTCCCTCTTGACACGCTTCCAACTGAACTTTTACACTTTCGCAACCCACACTGAAAACCAGATTGGAGTTCCTTCCAGTCCAATATGAGCGCAACAGTGGCTCAAAATGAAAGATGGACAGTTCTGCGGACCATTCAGTGTTTGGTATCCGCTGTCAGGGTCAGTTAAAGAGGTCCCAGAACGAATTCGACATAGCAGCAGAAAGAAAGTCCAGCGTTTAAACACATCATTAGGGGCGAACGAGACGCTGCAACTTTGCTGAACTCTGAGGGCGGTTTGCTCTTTTGCCCTTTGGTGACGGGTAGGATTCAGTCTCTTTAGACGAGGTGTGCGGGAATAAACAGGCAAACTCGGGTAATCAGACCGGAATCCAGCACCAAGCGAGAATTGGCTGTTCGGTGCTGCCCACTACAGCCGTATAGAGTATCAGAAACTCCCAGCTCAAAGCACACCGCAGCACTGAGGCAGTATCTGACATCTGCAATCATACAGCATTAAAGAAAGAAACCGTTCAGCCCATCGTGTTTCTGTCAGCTGTTTTGAAATACCTCACTTGGGTTGAACCCACGCTGCTGGCGTTACTCTGCATCACAAACGAGCCCTCCAGTCAACAGCCTGCTGAGTTTCATCAGCGATTTTTGTTTTTTTTTTGTCTTTGAAATAACTGTCCAGTTAGTCCCATTGTGGAATACCAGTGTTTCAAAAAGCAAAACGCTTTGAAAAGACTGGGAATGTGGTGGATGGCATATACAATGCGATGTGATCTAAGCGAATAGGATGGAATTTCCCTGCAAATCTGTATTTGACATAATGTGAAAAGGTGAAGATCCAGGCATTTGATCTATTTTGTTTTCAGAAATTACCAGGACTCGAACATTTAATACAAGCACAGGATTGTCCAAGCAATACCAAAATGGCTACTTCTTTAGAACATTCTGAAGCAGGATCACTGGATCAGAACCGTTAACTCAGCTTTCTCTGAACAGATGCTCCCAAACCTGCTGAGTTTCTCCTGCAATTTCTGTTTTTGTTTCAGATTTCCAGCATCTGGAATTTTTTGTTGTTTTGTTTCCAAGGAAACAACCGTGCAAGCAGGGCGCACATAAAGACAAGAGGGATAAATCAGATTCAAAATTACCTTCCTAATTTTTAAAGCTGTTCCCAACCGTAAATCTGAATTTCCTAATCTGTGTTGATGCTGTAATAACCATACCTTACCATATAATTTAGCTGGAATCAATGAACTGACAGTAATTCAACTGTTTACACATTGTACCCATTAAACACAGTGCAAGTGAGTTGCAGAATAAATTGCTGTCAACACTGTCCCTGTGAATGCTCTGAGGGGAGATGCAGCCAGGCGTAGATCCAGAGTAAAACTCCTTTCTATACTGTCCCCACCAACACTCCCAGGGCAGGTACAGCATGGGTTATGTACAAAATAAAGCGTCCTGTACAATTTTACAATCCCCATTGAGGCCTGTAATATTTTTAAAGGGTTGAATTTTCCAAACAAATAATAGAAATATAACAATGGACAAGATCTCACCTTTTAAGAATTTTACTGTAACAGAACAAAATATACATAGATTAAGCACTAACCAATACATAACTAATGCACCAAACTAAAGAAAACTGTATGTTTTGTATTTACCAACTAAGACAACCAAAATATATATTATCAAACACTTTTGTTCAACATCATGTTTCTGATAGATATGCATCATTAAAAGAACTATCCCAAAGTCACTTCCAGCTCTTCAAAGGAAGGTATTTTCTCCCTGCCATGCTAGGCTGAGTTTTTAGTGTTCTTCAACAATCATTCCATTCTGCCTGGGATCTCACAGATTATAATTATCACTAACAGGTACACTTCAATGGATATGTCTCTCCCACACATCACCACAGTCCAGAAGGTCTATAGATTCCTATATTTGACCCTTTAAAGTTGTTTAGCCAGCTCCAGCAAAACTGTTATCACCACAGAAAGCTTTGTTCCTATTCCTCAATATTTCTTACAGAACAGCAAAGACCTTTCTGGCAAAGTTCCATACTTTTTCTTTCCTCTTCATAGTAGCTGTTCTCTGATCTATGAGATAGTGAAAGGTGTTAAAACAGCCATTCCACTTCAATAAGCTTTTCTCCTGTTGGTGACTGGATCACACTGGCATTTCTCTGAGCCAAAGTGCTTAGAGAAGACATTTTAAAACGGTCTAGGCCCGAAACGTCAAGCTTTCCTGCTCCAATGATGCTGCTTAGCCTGCTGCGTTCATCCAGCTCCACACCTTGTTATCTCTAATTTAAAACACATAATTGTTTTGTAATATTCAGTTTTTATGCAACTGTCCCCATCAAATGCTCCTGGTGAAGGTACAGTATAGCTTCAACATACAGTAAAACTTCTTCCACACTTCCACATTAAATAATCAAGCAAGTACAATACTGTTTTGATGCAGAACAAAGCTCCTTGTAAAGCAGAGTTATCCAATCTCCTTCTGGCAAGATGGTGGCAGAGTAACACTCTCCATGCAGAGCCCCTCTACTCCACCTGTTCTTTTTCTTTTGTTTCTATTTTCTTCTCTCCTTTTAGCACTCCTGGAGCAGTGATTGAGGAAGTAGTCCCCTGAGTAGCACAAGGGAAAGGGTGTCTCAAAACAGCATGAGGGGAAGCTTGGTCTGGAACAGCGTGAGGGGAAGTGAGTCCTGGAGATCTGTGACAAGAAAAGCCAGTCCAGGAGCAGCGCAACTTACCTTGGTGCAGCTGAGTGTCTGGTGGAGCGGACTGGAGACTTGGAGTGGAGCGGGACTGTTGTTGGTTTGGGGCCTGGAGTGGGCGATCAGACCACATGCTTGCTGAGCCGCTGCAATGTAACATTGATCTGAAATTCTTTACCAGACTGTAACGTCAATCCTTTAACTTTGTTGTAACTATTCTACTTCTAACTTTTTTTTAGACACTGTAAGTAATGCTATTACTTTTCCTTTTATTCCTGTTTTGTATCCAACATTTATAGCTAGGTACTTGTACCTAAGATGGTGCCATTAGAGACAGCCATTGTTAAAACTTTTCACTGTACTCCTGTACTCCTGTGCTGGAGTATATGTGACAACAATGAATATTCTATTCCTTGCACTGGGGGTGTGGCACATTTCAACTTCTCTTTCTCTTTATGGGGACTGTGATTGGATTTGGGGAAGTGCAGAGAGCAAATATAAACATAAGGTTTGGCACAATAATGGATATGAATTTTTTAAAATTACAAAGAAATAAACTAATCATTTAAATAAATCAGTAACTCATAAAATTGCCATTAAAATGTGTCAGCGGCAAATACAAGTTTTTTTTACCACCTTGGTTAAGAAACAGAGCTAAAGCTGGATTAGGTTGCAAGTCCTGATCACCCAAAGCTGTGGATAGGCATTGAGGCCAAGTTGACTCGGGTTTAACTAACACTGACCTTGCTTTCATGTCTGGCAACACACACTCTGAGCTGGCTTTGGTACAATTCATATAGAAGTGGGGGTTGGGTGGGGGAGAAATGTTAGAAGCATCTTGTCTTTCGGCCAGGGTATTCCTCCACACCCACGCTGCTTTGCAGATTGGTTCTGCAGAATGAAGAGGAGGCGAAAATTTGTGTTTGGCTCGCTCAGTCTCAAGGTTCATAGAAACTCTCCCACTCCCCACATACACACAGAAACACACACGCTCACCCCTCCACTCCCTTTCTCCCACGCAAAAACACACATGCCTGCACTCAATCCTCATGCACGCAAACATACACCCTCAATCACTTGGTCCTAAACAGATACTGTCCCATATCCCTATGCTCCCATTCCCCACGCATGCTTTCTCTAATTCTAATACACACTCGTTAACCCACTCTGACATTAACTCATCCACTCACACGCTCTTTCACTCCCATACAAATGCTTCCAAGTGATCAGCAGGCCTGCTCCACCACCTTGACTGCAGTCTTTCAGGGCATCAACACTTCAGTGAAAGAGAGAGTGCTGTCTTCTCACAACCTGTTTGCTATCTTGGATCCTCCTTCCCTAAATCACTTAGCATCTCAGAGCCTTCTCCCCCATCTCCCTCACCATCTTAAATCTTTCTACCCCATCTCCCTTACTATCTCAGAAACTTCTCCTCCATTTCCCTCACCATCTCAGAGTCTTATCCCCTGAACCAGTTGTCATATCACAGCCTGTTCCTCTCACTCACCCACCAGGTATGCTGTCCTTTACAGTTTCTCCCACACAGCAGCAGACTTACCATTGTTCCCAGTGTCCACTCCTCAAGCTCATTGAAGATAAGGACATTTGCTGCTCTTCCAAAAAGAAGTTATTTACACATAGAATCCCTACAGTGTGGAAACAGGCCATTTGGCCCATTGAATCCACACCAACCTCTCCGAAGAGCATCCCACCCAAACCTAGCCCCCCCTACCCTATCCCTGTCACTCTGTATTTCTCATGGCTGATCCACCTAGCCTGCACATCTTTGGACTGTGGAAGGAACCCATGTAAAACATGGGGAGAATGTGCAAACTCCACACAGTCACCTGAAAGTGGAACAAACTGGGGTCCCTGGTGCTGAGAGGCAGCTGTGCTAACCACTAAGTCACCATGTCACCCCAAAATAAGGAGGTCCTTGGTCCCTAGATGGTTTAAAACCACCAACCTTCTGGTTAACAGCCGAATGCACTAACCTACTTCACCACATAGACCGGCGCCGTTTCTTTTCTGTGTTTGCTGCCCATTGGCTCAGTAGTGAACCTATCCATGGCAAGGGTGGGAACAAAACAGCTTCGAAATGGATGAGCATCTCTATGGTGGATCTCTGACATGTATTTAACTATATTTACAACAAGGCTTGAGGGCCAGATTGGCCCTCTAGGAATAAATTGGATATAAATTGCAAAGTTTTCTTGAGTGGGATAAAGAGGAATTTTATTACCCACTAATCCCATAAAATAATAAAAATGTAACATCAAACACATAAAGCACTCAGGTAATAAGTTTAAAAAGGAAGGTGAGATACAGACAGGAAGTAAAGGCAATTTCAGTTTAAAGTGCTCAGAGTCCTTGAGTTGTGAGAATGACCTGAATGCTAACTTGTTCTTGTCTTGTTTCTTCAGTAGTGACAAAGTTTGCAGATCCTTGACTTCCTAAATGACTGGTTCTTTTCCTAAGTTGGTTTTTTGCTGGGCACTGACTTGAAGTTTAGGAAACACAGGTAGTTCCAGTTTCTTGTTATCTAAATGATCATCTTTCTCTCTCACTTCTGCTTTGCTGCTCAAAAGCTGTTTGATATAGGTTTATTTATATATTCTTGAATCTGTTTTATTGCTTTTTCAAACTAATATTGCACAGGTAACCTTTTATCTCCCAAGGTGTGATTTTATTATGCAATTGTAGTCAGTTTGCTGGTTTCAGTCTTTAGATAACATGGCAGTCGCAATAATGCTGTTTTTCATTTATTCCACATCCTAAATTTTTCTCAGTCTGTGGTCAGGAGATCACAGCAGCCATTTTTGGTCAGAATGTGTCCTTTTTCAAAGCATTTTCTGTCATTCAATTCTTAGGTCAATCAGGTGAAGGAAGTTGAATATTGATGGTTCATTTTTATTACAATCGCAAGAATATGTTTATAAAAATCCTGACAGTGTAGAAATAGGCCATTTGACCCATCAGGTTCACATTGACACTCCAAACAGCATCCCTCCCAGACCAATGCCCCCTGCCCCATGCTTGTAACCTTGCATTTCACATGCTAATCCACCTAGCCTGCACTCTATGGACAAGTTAGCATTGCCAATCCACCCAACCTGCACATCTTTGGGCTGTGGGAGGAAACCGGAGCACGCAGAAGAAACCCACACAAACATGGGGAGAATGTGCAAACTCAGACAGTCACCCAAGGCTGGATTCAAACCCTGGCATTGTGAGGCAGCAGGTTGACCACTAAGCCACCATGCCACCCATGCCAAATTCAAGGCTGAATTATTTTATTCATGTACAGTTAAATTCACCATAGTCGCAATCTCTCATTAGAGAGAAAGACACAACTGATGGCAAGTTTAATCAAGGGTCAACATGCCAAGGCGAGAGGTGGGGTTGAGAAGGCAGGGCCTTCATAGCAACCTTAAACCCTTGCAGGAAATTAATCCATGCTCTTGGCATCAGTCTGCATCACAAATCAGCTGTCCAGTCACCTGAGTTAACCTACCCCTTTATATCATTCTACAAGGGAGTGAAGGATTACTGGAAGAGGGGTGAAGATAGGAAAATGAAGTTAAGATCACAATTAAATCAGACATGATCTTATTGAATGGCTGAGAGAAAATCAGGGGCACGAATGGCTTACTTTGGCTCTGATTTCCAATGACTTTAAAAGTCATTTCGTATATGGCAAAATTTCCAAAAGAGATCCCTCCGATGCAGTAATCAATATTTATCATTCAATCATGTTCGTGAAGTCACATTGTCTGGTATTTATCATATTGCTGCTGTATGGCAACTGTTCTTAGACATTCAAATGATATTTTGGATTGGAGATTGGGGTTTATATTTGGTTCAGAAATCAGGCTTTATCCATGAGTTTGGAGGTTGTGATTTATATTTGGATAAGAAATTTGGATGTTGATTTGAATTGAAAATTTGATTATATTTAGGCTTGCAGTTGGGTCGTGCTTCAATCTGAAGGAGTTGTGTTTCTGAGATAGCAGGCACTGCAGATGCTGGAGAATCTGAGATAACAAGATGCAGAGCTGGATGAACACAGCAGGCCAAGCAGCATCAGAGGAGCAAGGAAGCCTGACGTTTCGGACCTAGACCCTTCAGAAAAAGAAAGAACATCTGGATGAGCTGCGGATTGCAGTTAGTCAGTTCTCCTCTCGGATGATCGGAGCGCTGTTGAAGGAGTTGTTCCCCAAGTGGCACCTCCTGGTTTCCTTGTCTGTCCCCTGGGAGTTTGATCTGACGTGTAGCTGCCGGTGTGGAAGGAGAGGCCGGGTGCCGGCGCAAATTAAGGCGGAGTGGGGCAGGGAAGCGGCGCTAATCCTAGCTGCAAAGTAGAGATGCCGAAGAACAGCGGGAAGCAGCTGAAGCCGACCCCCAGTCTCCGGGAACGGCTGGACGGACACGAACTGGACCTGAGCTTGAACGGCCTGAGTGAGGTCCCGGTCCGGGAGCTGGTGAGTGGCGGCCGGTGGGGTGAGGGGGCAGAACCGAGAAAATGTCTGTGTGCGCGCGTCGGTGGGAAGCAGCGGGTTGAGACCCTGTGTGATGGCTCCCACAGTTTCTGATGAACGGTTTAGGCCCGAAACGTCAAGTTTTCCTGCTCCTATGATGCTGCTTGACCTGCTGTGTTCGTCCAGCCCCATGCTTGTTATCCCACAGTTTGTCAGCCTGCTATCACTGCCCAGTCTCTCGTTTCATAAACAGACATTGGGTGCCGGGCAGTGTCCACTTCAGGCGGGAGGAACTGACAGAGGCTCCTGAGTCTGTAATTACACGTTGTGGACAAAGTTCCTCACCCAGAGAGCGGTGAGCTTGTGGAATTCTCTGCCACTGAAAGCAGTCAAGGTCCAGACATCGAATGTTTTCAAGAAGGAGTCAGATATGGTTTTCAGGGCTAAAGTGATCTAAGGGTATGGGGAGAAAACAGGAACAGGGTGCTGAGTTGGATAATCATCCATTACCATACTGAATGATGGAGCGGCTCAAAGGGCCAAATAGCCTACTCTTCCAATTTTCTATATTTCTAACTTAATCCATGTGGGGTCTCAACCTGTGCATGAAGTAAACCACATTGTGACAACTTTGGGTCAGAGGATCTTAGCAACAGCAATAGGTTTTACATTATTGTTAACAAGTTAACAGTTTGATAAATGCAGAATGTTCTTATTAAAAATTGCAAAAGTATTTGCCTATAGTGACATTACCTGTATTGTATGTCTCAAAATTTATGTGCCCATCAACAAATAGATGTTTATTTCTTGTGCATTTGTGTGTGCAGAATCCACATTAATCTATGCAGTCATGTCAATATAAAAAAGGTGGTGGTTTGAGGTGTTTTGAAAAGCATTCAGGTTGACAAGTCCCCAGGACCTGATGAGATCTATCCAAGAAGCTGAGGGAGGCTCGTGAAGAAATTGCGGCTTTGTTCTACATCTTTGCATTCTCTTTAGTCACAGGAAATATTCCAGAGGACTAGAGAATTGCCTATGTTGTTTCTTTGTTGAAGAAAGGCAGAAGGGATAATCTGGAAAATTACAGGCGAGTGAGCCTTACGTCAATGATAGGGAAATTATTGAAGATCCTTAGAATTTACTCACATTTGGAAAAATATACACTTATTATCAATAGGCAGCATGACTTGTGCAGTGAAGGTCATGTCTCACAAACTTGATTGAGTTTTTTGAGGCAATGACAGACAATCGAGGCAGGGTGGTAGATATTGTCTATATGGACTTTAGCAAGACTTTTGACAAGGTCCTTCATGGTAGGCTGTTACGAAAGGTGAAGTCACATGGGATCCGCAGTGAGCTGCTTAGATGGATGCAGAACTGGCTTAATCAGAGAAGACAGAATAGAGATGGAAGGGTGCTTTTCTGACTGGACATCTGGGATCAGTGCTGGGATCCCTGTTGCAAATGAATTGGAGGAGAATGTAGGTAGTTAGATTATAAGTTTGTGGATGACACAAAGATTGGGGGAACTGCAGTTAGTGAGGAGGATTTCCAGAGGACACAGCTGCATAGATAAACTAGAAACTCTGCCAGAGAAATGGCAGATGGAGTTTAATCCAGACAAATTGAGAAGATGCATTTTGGAAGATCTATGCAGGCAAGAACTATACAGTAAATAGCATCAACGTACAGAAGGACCTAAGCATACAGGTTCATAATTCCCTGAAAGAAGCAGCACAGGTGGAGAAGGTAGTCAAGAAGCTATATGGAATACTTGCCTTCAGTCATTGGGACAGATTATTTTAAAAAATGGCAAGTCATGTTGCAGCTGTATAGCACTTTAGTTAGGCTACATTTGGAATATTGTGTATAATTCTGATCGCTTTGGAGAAGGTACAGAAATAGTTTACCAGGATGTTACCTAGATGGGAGAGTATTAGCTATGAGGAGAGATTGGACAAACTTAGTATGTTTTCACTTGAATGTTGAAGTATGAGGAGCAACCTGATAGAGGTTTACAAAATTGAGATGCTTGGCTAGAACGGATAGTTGGAGTCTTTTTCCTAGGGTGGAAATGTCAGTTACCAGGAGACAGAGGTTTAAAGTAAAAAGAGAAATTTAAAGGAGATGTGAGAGGCAAGGATTTTTTTAATGAAGTGGGTAAGTGCCAGAAATGTGCTGCCAGAGGAGATGGTGAAGGCAGATACAATAGCATTCTTTAAGAGGCATCTTGACAGATATATGGATGGGCAGGAAATAGAGGAATACTGTCTGCAGTTTTCAGTTTAGAAATGTGTTGGCACAGGCTTGGTGGACTGAAGGGTCTGTTCCTGTGCTGTACTGTACTTTGTATACTGTCCTCATCACAGTCTTATTTTAGGTTCATTGTAAGCCTATTTGTCTCATATTGCAATAAGAGACCCTTGAGTATGATTTAAGTGAATTAGAGCTGAGTTGATGGTGTGCATTAATGAAAATGTTATTTGTGCCTTGCATTCAATTCCTTCTAGGCCACCAAAAGTTCAAGTTTGCTGCCTTGTATAGCAGCTGTGTTTTAATCCTATCAAACTTTAAAATAATACTTGTATTTTCAGGCAGCATTGCCCAAGGCAACCGTCCTGGATCTATCCTGTAATTGTCTTGTCACGTTGCCGGTAAGTTATTGTATAAGTTGCATCTCTGTTAGTGCGTGTGTGTTCTGTATGCATAAATTCCATGTGTTGTGGGGTGGGGGTGAAGGTAGCAATTAGTTAAACAAGGTGTCATGTGACTTCTCTTGACAGCAAGAATCGCTTAGGTTCTGACTTTATCTTTGTCTGGGGAAGTGAGATTTCATAGCTCAGCAATCGTCATTTGCCATCTCTGAGATAGTGTGATGTTTTCAAGAACATTCTTGAACCCTGAGGGAGTCGATACCATCGGGGGAAGAAGGGAGAGCTGGTACATACTATAGATTCCTCACTCAGAAAAACACCTTCAGGAGAGGGAGAGAGATCATTGACTTAGAAAAAATGTTGTAAGATGGTCATCCCCTTGTGTGATTGTTGTGGGATGCAGCATCCTGACTACAGCCTGTTCATGAAAATTCAGTTTTTACAAACACAAGAAAGTAGTCTGAGTACAATTTGTATATGTTTAGGGCGGCACACTGGTTAGCACTGCTGCCTCACAGCGCCAGGGACCCGGGTTCAATTCCAGACTCGGGCGACCGTGTGTGTGGAGTTTGCACGTTCTCCCCGTGTCTGCGTGGGTTTCCTCTGGTTCCTCCGGTTTCCTCCCACAGTCCAAAGACGTGCGGGTTAGGTGGATTGGCCATGCTAAAATTGCCCATAGTGTTCAGGGAGGTGTAGACTAGGTGGGTTATAGGGGGATGGGTCTGGGTCTGGGTGGGATGCTCTGAGGTTCGGTGTGGACTTGTTGAGCCGAAAGGCCTGTTTCCACACTGTAGGGATTCTATGAATGTGGTGCATTCAGGACATATCTTCTACGGGTCGAAATAAATGAGAATAACAGGAGTGAAAAGACATTTTGGTTCATCAAGAGCATGCTGGTGTTCATGGTCCATTTGAGTTTCTTCACACTGTTTAACAAATTATCAGTATCCAGTCCTCCCTCATGTTCGTGTAACATTTAAATGCTTTGATACTGTTAAAGTTGTAAAGCACAAAACAGGGGCCTTAGGCTATCAAGTCTATCTGACCTCTCCGCAGTCTTTGCTACTCCCCTGTCCATCACAATATCTCTGCAACTCCTTTTCCTCAAGTGCCTATTTAAGTTCCTTTAAATTATTGACCATCTCCATTTCCACCACCCCAACACAAACAATGAGTTCCAAGTTATCATTCTCACCCCACAAAGATGTTCTTCCTCACATGCACCCTATAGCTGTTGCCAAAACTTTAAGTGTGTACCTCGGTCTTTGCAGCATTAGCTAGTAAGGACAACCCTTGTTTTAAGTTCACACTTTCCTGAAGAGTATAACGTCACGTTTCTGATATCATCTTTGTAATTTTTTTAAAAAATGACTCCCATTCCCTAATAGCCTTAAAGTCTGCTCCAGCATTCAGTATGAATAATAATCTGATCAGAACTAAATGCAGCACTTCAATTGGACCCTAAGTGTCCTAGTTTCTAACATTTTCTTTTTTCTTTTGACCCTACAACATTGAAGGAGCCTGGACTTACAGGCTTCAAGTATAAAGATGGTTGTCACCTCCAGTACCTCAAAGAATCATTACATCACTCCCAGGGCAGTGCGACACAGGTTATGTATAAAGTTTCCACTGCTGAGTCATCAAACTCTCCCAAGACAGGTGCAGCATAATGTTAGTTAGAGAGTAAAGCTCATTCTATGCTGTTGCATCATATCGCTTATGATGTGTACTTGTTTTGTGTGTGTTTTTTTTTGTCTTCTGCCTATTGCATTGACATATGGTGGTTATGTAATTCTGTCTTGCGTCTGTGGATTAACTCTCTCTTCATGCCCCAATCCATCTGGTAAGAAACTTGTAGTTGTTAGCTGTGCTTTAGTGTACATCGGTTTTTTTTGCCTCTGAGTCTGAAGGTTATGAGCTCAAGTTCCCCTTGAAAGAATAGCACAGGATTTAAGCTGACGTTGCCGGTACTGAAGGAGTGCTGCATTGTTGAACGTCTTTATGGATGAAAAATTAAGCCACAGCCTTCTTTCTCACACACAAAAGATTTTATGGCCAGTAATTCAGATAACGGCAAAAAGAATTGTCTAGGTGTTCTGCTTAAGTTTTACCTCATTGCTGTTTATGAGATCTTACTATGCCTAAATTGACTGCTGCATTTCCTATAGTGCTCAGTGGCTATATTTTAAATAGTGCTCCTAACATTATAAAATGTGCAATGCAAATGTCGGTCCTTTTATTCCTAGCCCATGGAGGGAAATCTAGCTGATCCCAAAACCATTCTCACTAAAGATTCACACACACGTTGTACTGGGAGTTGTTAATCCAAAGAATCCCTCAAGTGTGGAAACAGGCCCTTCGGCCCAACAAGTCCACACCGATCCAAAGAGCATCCCACCCAGACCCATTCCCCGAATCTACACATCCCTGAACACTACGGACAAACAGTCACTTTGCATGGCAAACTCGCCATTGAGCCAACAGTAATTGGCTGAATAAATTACAAATCTTCATGGCATCTCCTGTCATAAAACAGCGTCCAATGAATGATCTTGACTGTTGTCTTAAGAACCAAGTAATGAATTTGATCCAAACAATTTCATACCCTCTGTAATGGTAAAATTATCATTTGTTTGCCAAAAGAAATGCTTTAGCTATTCATAAAAAGCATTGTGTAAACTATAGTATCGTGATTTGGTTCTTGATATGCATCAAATGAATACCTTTGACTTGATCTTGTTTTACATTTAAAGCATGAAATTTATCTGAGGAAGGATCACTCGACTGGATATGTTCGCTCCAATTTCTCTCCACGGATGTTCTGACACCCACTGGGCTTATCCAGCAATTTCCATTTTTGATTCCGTTTTACTGTATATGATCAGGAGCAGGAATCCTGGCTGATCTTTCAGTGCCTGGCTCAGGGACACTGACATGAAATGTGGTATCCTGGTTGCTGATGGCTAGTTAATTTTGTGCTATAAGGGTAGAGTTTTGTCTCCCTTGAGCATTGTGGTGGGCAGGTCTATTTAGGATTTTATTGTGAGCAGAATGTGAGAATTCTGATGCCTGGCTGTAAGCTTAAGTGAGGTGTAAGCTTAAGTGAGAACATTTTAAACTGGTATCCATATTTCAAGCAATTTCTTGAGTAGCTGTTAAGTTTGTTTTTTTAAAAATTGTTTTTATTTATTTCTCTGTCTGAAAAAAACCTCTCTGTCAAATGCAGCCAGAATTCTGCAGTCTGACACATCTTATTAAACTTGATCTCAGCAAGAACCAGCTGCAGGAGCTTCCTTCAGATTTTGGGCGACTTATTAACCTGCAGCATTTGGACCTCTACAACAACAAACTGACTAACCTACCGGTCAGCTTTGCTCAGCTCAAGGTAGGCAGCCTATTCCAATAATCTCATACTGGGGATCCCTTAGAAAAAAACTTGTTTTCTGTTTGTCAGTTTTCTTTCCCCATCATCCTCCAAGCTTGCAATTAATATTTTATCAAGACCATCTTGTGGAATTGGGAAAGCAAATCATTGTCGTGGTCACTTTCATTATACTGGTCAAACTGCAAACTTTCCTTTCTTGTTTCGCCTGCCATTCAATGCTTTGTTGTGCATGTTTGTGTGTTTCCCTTCAATTTCACCAATATCATGATCCAGACTACACTCAAAGTCTCTTGCTGTAACTTATTCTTTCATTTACCAGCCACCCCACCCAAAAATAAGCATGTAACTGGAGTTCAAAATAACTTTTAGGGGAGTCCAGGATGTTGTTAAGACTGTGGTCTATTCATTGGAACAGGAGTAGCCAATTCAGCCTATCTAGTCTGACCTACTAGTCTATGATCGTGACTGATCAAACACCTCAATGCCTTTTACCCACTTTGTATGCCATTGGTAATCAGAAATTGATTAATCCCTACTTAAACATACTCAAAAGACTGAGCTTTCATTCCAAAGATTCACAACCCTCTGAGGAAAACAAAAAGAACTCAACTTGCAGCTTATATTTAAATTGTGTCCCCTAATCGCAGATTCCCTGGAACAAGGGAAATATCTTACCTGATTCTACCCTGTGTATCCCTTTTAAATATTTTAACCTGTAGAGAATATAGGACAGTTCCACCATACAAGGATCAAGTCTGATAAATTTCATTGTACTCCCTCTAAAGCAAGAAAGGAGACCAAAACTGCACACATTACTCCAGGTGCAGTCTAACCAAGCATTTATACCAAGCAGAAGCAAGACTTCACTACTCCATTACTCAGATCCTCCTGTATCAAAGGTTAACATTCCATTTGCCCTTCCAATAGCTTGCACACCTGCCTTCAGTGACTTCTTGACAAGAACATCTAATTCTCTTTGACCATCTGTCTAACCGCTCACCATTTTGGAAATAAGCTGCACATCCATTCCTCCAACCAAACTACGTAACCTCATGTTTTACCAAATTACATTCCATCTATCATGTTCTTGCCCAATCACTAAGCCTATCCAACTCCTCCTGAAGTTGCTTTACATTTTCCTCACAACAAACATTCCCATTTAGCTTTGTATCATCTGCAAATTTGGGAATATTACAATTTGTCCCCACCTCCACATCATTTGATATTGTGAACAGCAAGGGCCCAAATACTAATCCTTATACCGCAGTAGTCACAACCTGCAAATGTAAGAATGGTCCGTTCATTGCTACTGTTTTCTGTCTGTCAGCTAATTAGTATGTGTCAGGACATTACTTCTTGTCTCAAGTACTTTAATTTTTCTAACCAGCATCCTGTGGAAGGTTTTATCAAACGCTTTTCAAAAATTTAAGTATATGTCAATCAGTTCTGTTTTATCAATTTTATTAGTAACATCTTCAAATAAAAACTCAAGTTAGTCAAACACCATTTCCCATTCACAAATCCATGCTGACTATGCCCACGCAAATCATTAGTATCCAAGTGTCTACTTTATCACGTCCTTTATAATAGATTATAGAACTTTTACTACTACTGATGTAAGGCTAACAGGTCTGTATGTTTGCAAAAACTAATACCCGTCAATCACCCAGTTCCTCTAATCTTTCATTCTCCCTTGACTTGTACTATACTCTTCATCCCCAACCAACCTGGAATGTCCAGTCCACAGCTGCTGTAAAAACAAATATCTAAACTCTGCAGCTTTCTGAAACTCTCACCAATATCTTTAATGCTTCTAGACTCAACCACTCTAGAGAGGCCAGCCTCTTCCATTCTACCATCTGCAAACTTGATGTCAACTAAAACTATGCTGCCTGCATTCTAGTTCACACCAAGTTCCATTTGCCAATCACCTCACCTGGTCCTGATCTTTATTTTTATTCATTCAGAGCATGAGGGCACTGCTGGCTAGACCAGCATTGCCCATCCATAATTGCCCAGAGGGCAGTTATGAGTCAGCCACATTGCTGTGGTTCTGGAGTCACTTGTAGGCCAAACCAGAAAATGATGGCGGTTTCCTTCCCTCAAGGACATTAGTGAATTGGAAGGTTTTTCCACCAACCAACAATAATAGTGACCATGAAACCAGATCTTTGGGGGAGAATGGTGTGGGAACTATATGAAAAGCTTAAAACAGGTTGAGAAAGATAGTGATACAGATTGTCATTTGTGATTTTTGCTAAGAGCTCTTTTGACACCATAGCAGGGGTGGAAAGATTAGAGAGATTCAGATATGGAGTTGTGGAAAAGACAGGTGCAAATTTGGGAGGTGCCAGCATATTTGGTGAAGAAAGGGAGGTTGGAGTTGGGATGATTGTTAGCATGGCCTGTTGGTGATTATTTGAGGAGAGGGTTGATATGGCAGACTTGAAAGAGAGGGAAACATTAAAAATACCAACTAATATGGGAACCATTGAAGCATGTTGCCTGGTCAGCAATTTAGTGGAAATATTATTGAAGGTGCAGAGTTAGAACTGATGAGTAAGTTGAGCTCTGAGTGAAAGAGCTGAGACAAAGAAACTGGAGAAAGACACCACTTTCAGGGCTAGGACTGGGGAACAGACTAAGAGATTTAGCCAAATGGGCTAGGATGAAGGAGGAAAGTGACATAGAGAGCTGATCGGATAGCTTCTAACTTCTGGCAAACATAATCTTGAACTCCACACACTTGTTGGTAGTGAGGGTGGATGAGGACAGAGGTGTTTAAGATGACCTTATACGATACAGGAAACAACTGGGGGTTATCTTTGTAGTTTGGGACAATACTGGAATTGTTAGGCCAGCAAACTGCCGTTTCCTTTTAAATTTGCATCCATTGAACTTGAAGTAGTGCACATGACCATTCTATGAGAAGGAGAAATTATTCACTTTGGGACCAGGTTATAGAAGATTGAGATGAATGCTTCAGTTCAGCAAATCAGAAAGTAAAAGGCTAAACAGTTGGGATATTGAAATTGCAGTTGTAAGTGAATTGGAGAATAGTTTTTTTTCTGGAAAGAACACGAGGATGTAGAGTTGAGGGAACGCAGGTTGTGAATTGTCAGTGATTAGTTTATCTGGGATTGAGTAGTGAAATCACATGAGATGACAAGATCAAGGTGGTTTATATGGATTGAAGATTTTAGTACCGATTACCTCATCCTTGGCACTTATTCCTTTGTCGAAGTACCAGAACTAAATATCTATTTGTGTCACTGGGATAGAGCCATGTGCTATGTGTGAAGATATGTGTTGATTGCATCTCTTCCAGCAATGTACTTCATGCTCAACCTCAGTAAACCAATCCCTACAATGCCTTTGTGACAGTTTTACACATGTTGTACCAGTGAACATGAGGTTTCCGAATGGGAATTAGTAGCACTGTTGTAATCTCTAGAGAGGAAGCACATTGGTTTATGCAGTCTCACTTGGATCTTGGCATTTTTGTTTAGACAATCAAAATCTGATGCTTTACTGAAAGTTTCTGTCTCTGAAATGTGCTGCCTCAAGTTTGATACAAGGATGGATCTAGTTCTGTCTTCTGAAAGCAGGGGAATACACTGTGGTGAAAGGACAAAGGGCACTATTTGTCATCAAAGAAAAAATGATCTTGTGTTGTAGAGCACCTTCCCCCATCTCATAGCTTTGCAAAGCATTTTGCAAGTAATTAAGTACTTTTGATACAACTGCATGTAATTTATGAAATCTGCCATTTCAGCAAATTCCTACAGAAAGCAGTGAGGATAACTGATTCCCCTTTCTCTCTACAGAACTTGAAGTGGTTGGATTTAAAAGGAAATCCACTTGATCCATTGCTTGAGAAGGTGGCAGGTGACTGCCTAGATGAGAAGCAGTGCAAGCAGAGTGCAGCCAATGTAAGTCTCGGATTTGTCCTCACAATAAAGATAATTTGATATCAGTTTCCACTTATGGCATCGTACAACTAGACGTTTCACTTAAATGCACAGATGGGCTAAGAGAAACCACTGTCTAATTTTGAAAGACGCTTTCAGGTGTTTTTAGAAAAGCTTATACATATGCGTGACAGGACCGGTGAAAACACTAATCTGTGGTGTTGATATTTCTAATGGTGGCTTCCAATATAAGGCATATAGGTCTGTCACTATTTGATAATGGCGTACACCAGTGCTGCTGGGGACACTAATACAGTACAGATTAGTTAACTGTATAAAACTGGGGTATAGTACTGATAGATATATCATTACTATATAATTGATAATATGATAGCTACAGGTTTGTCACTGTTCTACACTGGGATATGTTACTGGTGTGTACAAGTTTTGTTCATGTCACGTGGGTACAGTACTGGTGGATGCAATAACACTGGGTACATTATTGGTGAGTACAGATATAAAGCCTGTTGCAATTCCTGTAAAGGCCGAGCACATTTTCCAAAGTATTTCCAGCAACCAACGGAAATAACTGAAATGTTTTCAGACTGTAACTAAAGCAAATTAAAATCAACATGTCAGACTTTGCCGTATTAGTTGTGTGTGCAAAGTTTTTAAAAACAAGACTTCCATGAGAATAAACTAATGCAATCAACGTACACAACGTACTGTTCTGAGGAAGGGTCACTGGACCCAAAACGTTAACTCTGTTTTGTCCTTCACAGATGCTGCCAGACCTGCTGAGCTTTTCCAGCAACTTTGTTTTTGTTCCTGATTTACAGCATCTGCAGTTCTTTTGGTTTTCAATCGACGTACACACCTTCCGTCTCCTCCTGTGCATCACACTTCTGGTAGAATGTAGCAACACAAGACTGAGTTCCAATTTACTGCTGGCTTTCCAGCAGGCTCATTTCTCCTTGCCATGCCAGATCAAATCTTCCATTGTCCTTCAGAAATCATTGAGTTCGACGTAAGTGTTTCCAGAACTAGCTTTCACTAGCAAAGACCATCTTAGTGACTCCTTGTTCCTTAAATTTCCAAAGGTCCTGTCAATCTTTCCTTGTTTGTTTCTATAGAAAACCAACTTTTGCAAGCATCTTGATTAGGTGTTAATACAACTGGTCATACTGCTCTTCAGAACAATAATTGCTTGTGTTTCTGTCTATCTATCTATCTATGCACCACTCTGTCTTTCTCCAAAAAGTAGCTGCTCCTTTCTTCTGTATCAAGATGTGCAAACTTTTATTTGGATTTCAAATGTATCTATCTTTCCGTGATAGTCCAATCAGATGAGCTTGCCTCTGAGCAGAGACTTGGAATGATCACCAATTCTCCCATCCAGAACATTTCAGTTTCACCTTAAATTGCACTTTAAACATCTCCTTTAAGCATCTTATAAAGTCCAATGGTCAGAATACACTGGGATACAGTACTAGTGATTTGTTACTGTGGCACTGTACTAATCTTCTACTAATGTTGTATGTCAGTAAGATTAGTGAAAGAGGATACTTGAACATTTTAAGTCTTCAAGTAATATGCACTGATCAAGATATGTCAGGGTTACTGTACATGAAGCTGGTGTGCAGATCCACATATCGTAGTGATCCAATTCCAAGGAAGTCAGTTGTTAACTTTGTTTTCACTGTTGGATATTGTAGGTGCTGCGGCACATGAAAACCATTCAGTCTGAACAAGATCGTGCAAAACAGCGACGGCTGCTGTTTGAAAGAGGTGAGAGTTGAGATGACCAAAACAAATCCAGGTATAGGGCTACTGAGAGTGGAATTGTAGTAGTCACAAGTTTAAGCAAGCTACAGCCTTTTCCAATATTGATTTGTGTTTGGGCCTTTTTCAGCTATCTTGAAGTTTACAGACTCTGAGAGGATGGAGGTAACTCTGTGTCCATTCATTGTTACAATCAAGAGTCTGACTTAAGGGTACTGATCTAAACCTAGCCTTGTTTTCAGTGGACTTTCACACAAGTATCATAGGGTAACCTTTCCACAGGATAACCTTTCATTGTGTTATTCCTTCCATACCTTGGAGTGCTGGCATCAGTCGTCACATACCAGGTAAGATCAGTAAACTCAACACAGATCTAAGATTAAATTTGGCATCTTCCTATTCACTGTGGTGACCAGCTGAGCCACCTTGAAGTGGAAGAAATAAATTTCAAGAGTCTGTCAGATATTGCCATATTCTGTATTCCAGCATTGTATTGGTGCTGCATTTGTTCTGCTTTGTAACTGTAAGTCACATAGAATAAGCTAGTTAGACAAATTGAACTAGTTGTATGTTGTAAATTTTGACACAGATGAAAGCTGTCTTAATGCAAAATAATTTTTTGCATTCCACTGAATGACTGAAAATACCTTTTATAGGGCTGTGAGGATCAATGCAACCTGTTGTTCATATGGGTGATACTGTTTACTGTTCAGCAAAATGGGTACAGAAAGAATGCAGTGGCACAGGCGATGTATTTGGAATGTAGTTTTATCTGTTATGAATTTAAATTCAAAGTGCAACAGCTTGAGCTTGGAGTCTTACCAGCTCTCCCAGGTTTGTAATCAATGATTAAACAGGTACCACAATGTGAGAACAGGAAACCTGATCTATCTCAGGGAAAGCGACTGGCAGTTGTTCTGAATAATGTTCAGAGCACTGTGAATGGATTGGTAATTTTCACTTCACTGATTGAAGAGATAGATCATCACATAGGCTTACACTTTTAAAATGTCTAGAACTTGGATGCCTAGCTTCATGATTAGCCAAAGCAGTTCACAATCAATAAGCTATTTCTGAAATGTACTCATTGGCTGCAGGGTTTGCCTGTTATAACAACGTGAGCACTACACTAGCAGCAAATTTGACATGAGCTGAGGAATAGATTCTAGCATGGATATTGCAGGAACCTATTTATCTAATGCTGTGGGGTGCGTTATGTCAATAAGAACACACGGGCAGGATCTTGGTTTGACATTTTATTTTAAGTACAGCATTTCCAGTGGTATGCCATTCTGAGCCCGGCACTTACATGTTAGTTTATGTTACGTGTTTAAGTCTGGAGTAGACGTGAAACACCTGACGTCAGAGTCCAAAAGTGCTAGCAGAGTTTTATAGAGAGTATAAAGTAAAATCAGAAAGCGTCAAAAGTTTTAACTGCCACCTTCATAGCTAAATATGTTGTTACAGAGTTGGAGAAAAAACGTGAAGCAGCATTGCGGGCTAAGGAAGCAATAGAACGAGAGCTGCGTAAACGAGAGAAAATGGAGGAGAAAGAGAGGCGCAGGAAGGAGTATGATGCACAGAAATTACAAAGGTTCAGTCAACCAAAGGAGGAAAAACCTACAAATACATCAGAAAGTAAGTGAAAGGTTTAAGGTCAGTAGGCGATGTGAATTCTTACAGAATTGGATCTGATCCATGAGTTATGCAAATGTACTAGAAATGACCAGGTCAATGCAAGTTAATCATTCTCTAGTTATAAACTTTTGTAAATTAAGATCACTTACTGATTCTTTACTCATTCATGAATTTAGCATCATTGTCTCTTGGCCTTTTGCAAGAAATGTGATTACTTGTTGGATGTGATTTCATGAGTATCAAACACTTCCACTGCAATAGCTGTTCCACTAGTATGAAGTTTGAAAGGCTTAGCTCCTGTTTGTATACCTAGACACTGCATTCTAAATATTTGCAGGCATATATCATGAAGGAAAAATCTGCAAATTAGTTTTTTAACCAGTAATAAGATTGCTGGTATTAAGGGATGAATATGCCAAAGTGGGTTCTCGATCCTAATGTCAATGGAACAATATCTCCTATCTACCGTGACCTGAACTTTCTTGATTTTGAACATCTGAGTAGATGTCCCTTTTTAACTTTAAACAAAAGCAAATACAGTGGATCCTGGAAAGTTGATTTAAAAACATAAAATGTTAGAAATATTTGAAGTTCTGAAGAAGAATCATAATTGATTCTAAATTTTAACCCTGTTTCTCTCTCTCTATAGATGCTGTCAGAGCCCACTGAGTATTTCCAGCACCTTCTGTATTTTACTCCATGTTATCTCTCCAAGCAGAATAACTCCAGCTTCATCAAATTATGTGTACAAAGTTTCTCATCCTTGGACCGTTCTTATGATCTTTTCTGTATTAGACATCTTTTCTAATGTCTTCACATCCTTCCTGGTGGTATCCAGAATCAGTATTTTTATATAGGTTTGTCATAATTTTATTGTTTTTGTACTCGCTGTACCTATTTATAAAAGCCTAGGACACCATGAGCTTTATTGAGCGTTTTCTGAATCTGCCTATCACTTTGAATGACTTGTACACATATCCTTCAGGCCCCTCCTCTGTTCCTGCACACCCATTAGAATCTTACCCTTTCTTTTATATTGCCTCTTCCCCCATTCTTGCAACCAAAACAAACACACATCCCTGCATCAAATTTCATCTGCTAATTTTATCACTGTCCTCCATTTCTAAGTCTACAAACTTTAAAATTGTGCCCTGTGCAACTAGGTCTAGGTTACTAATATTATCTAGAAACGCAGGGTCCCTGCTAACCTGCTGGGAAACCCTGATATATAACTTGTCCTCATTCTTCAAAAAACTGTTCACAAGTACTCACTTTTCCTGTCACTTGGCTAACTTCATGGTGCTCCATGGACTCTAACTTGCTGACCAGATCGGCTAGTTTCCACTGGTAGCAGAGAGCACAAATTTAAGATGATCTCAAAAAAAACTAAAAGGGAATCAAGAGAAAAACCTCTTTACGTGAAAACCGATGTAGCCCTTTCCTAGAAAAGAATACACAAATTATCTTTTAAAGGGAAATTGACATTTACTTAACAACGAATCTTAACTGGCAGGGGGTGAGAGTGAGAGAGTAGGGTTAAAGGAGAGTGGTTATAACAGGAAAACAATCAGTGCAAATATGTCAGGTCAAATGTTTTCACAATGGAGGGAAATTTGATAGGAGACAAACCTCTAATTAAAAAGGAATGATGTTGGTGCCAGTGATGGTTGGTGCTGAAACACTAACACTGGATACCATGGTTACAGTTTAATTCTGCTCCATTCTAGGTTAAGCTTGATGGAAAAGTGCCTAGTAATAGTGAAGTTATCTATACTGGGGGCAGATGCAAGATTCCTGCCCAAGAGTTGCTTCTCAACTTGTTTAACCCATCTGCAGCTGCCACTGTCTACAAAGGACAAGTCAGGAGCAATCTTCCTCTAAGCTGGTGCTTGTTCCAAAGTTCCTTTAGGTTTCATGCACATGAATTGATGCACTGATGTGTTAATTTGCAGTTTCAGAAGTCAATGTTGCGCAGACCCAGACCTCTGAAATCACTGCACCAACAACTCAGCCTCAATAGTCCTCTGTGGTAAAGAATTCCAGATTCACTTCCCCATAAGAGAAGAAGTACCTCCTCCTCTTTGTCATAGAAGCATAACTCCTTATTCTGAGGTTATGTCTTCTGGTCTAGACCATTAGGGAAAATCCTTTCTGCATCTCCTTTCAAATCACCTAAGTATCTTGAATCTCAGTCTTGTAAACCTTCTGTGGAATACCTCCAATGTAAGGGGCCCAAAACTGTTCACAGTATTCCAGCTGTGGTTTGACTAATGTCTGTACAGTTTTAACAAAAACTTCTAACTCTTATATTCCATTTCCTTTTGAATTAAAGGCCTACATTCCAGTTGCCTTCCCTATTACTTGCCGTACTTGAATGCTAGATTTTTGATTCAGGTTTCCAACCACTCCCCTTGCAGTAGAGATAGGGCTTAACCATGGTGAAGAATTGCCTAATTCCTGACTAATTCTTAATTCTACATTGTCACATGTGTTTTTAAGCTGTATGATAAGTTTGTGATATCATAACTTTCTATTGCTTTTAGAAATTATTAGTTGGGAACCATGTTCGATGATACACATTAAAATCATTGTTTTTTCTCTCTTCCCTTTTAGAACCAGTCTCTTCTGCCAATCCATCAGCACCTCAAAAGGGACACTTATTCCAAGTGCTACTGAAGGTGCTTCTGTTCTTGCTGCTATGCTCAATCATCACTGTAGTAATGTGCAGGAGAACAGAACTTCCCCATGAGCAGCTGTGCAGTACTGTGAACCATCTATATGAAGACACACTTCACGCCCTTCAGGGAAATGAGGTTCTCCAGAGGCTTCTACGTAGCATTCCATTCCCATGACCAATAGCCAGGTGAAGAATCACTGAAATTCCTATGGAATTGATTAATTTGTGTGTTCTCATATAGCACATGAACCCTTCAATGGGCCGGTATTCAGCTTACTTGCCCATCCCAAATTCTAAACAATAAAATTCTATTTCGCATCCACTAGGCTTTGTCGTCTTCAGTGTTTCAAGAGTGGTCTTTTAAATGCACCTATTTTAGACTCCTGATTGACTTTGCTAACTCGAATTTCCTAAAAGCAGACTAGAAGATTTTGAGTTTAATTCTGCGATGTGGCAGAAAAGTCTTGGGTTTGTGAAGAGGAAAATATCACATTGGAGCCTGGTTAGAAATAATTTGGCAATCCTGTTGATTTAGCTTCATTATTCTCAGGTTGTTGACCCAATGAAGAAGTAAAAGGATGCTTTTAGAATTTGTTCTCCTAAAACTCTTAGTTGGCAGGCAAGATCTTTTTATGATTATGACTTTGACCTGCTTTATCATGAATGGTTTGTTCCAGGTCACTTCTGATCTTTTATCTACTCAGACTACAATCTGGAAGAATCAAAGTTGCCCACAGAATATTAACTTTCAGATTATACCAAGATTTAGTAATTAATTCCCAGTGAAAAAACATGACAACTGTAATAGTGGGGTAAATCCCAAGTAAGGCAAGAATTCATCCAAAAGAAAGTGAAGGATCATCACTTGAGGAGTCAATTAATTAGTGATTTAGGAACTAAACAAGAAGGTTAGACCTAATAAAGCATCCTTTTGTTTTACAAAAATGATCCTTTCTCTAACTACCTCATTTCAGAAAGTGTTCTATTTGTATCTCCATCTTTTAATCCTGTCTGTTATTTCCTGGTAAATCATTCCATAACTTGATTACTGTTTGGTGGAAGCATCATCAAAATTTTAATTTGTGGCTTGTGTGCCTGTTATTTGAACCCTTCATGTATAAACAGTTTTGTCAATTCTCAATAAAAACCGAAAGAACTGTGGATGCTGTAAATCACGAACACAAACAGAAGTTGCTGGAAAAGCTCAGCAGGTCTGGCAGTATCTGTGATCAAAAAATCAGTTAACGTTTTGGGTCTGTTGACAGCTCTTTCCAGACTTGTGAACTCTGTCATCTGAGAGGACAGCAGATGCTTGGGAGCATCACAAACTGCAATGTCCTGACTTGGAAATAAATCACTGCTCCATCACTTGCTGGAAATTCGTAACAGCATGGTGTACACACCTACACCACATGGACTGCAGTCAGAGACATACAGCATAGAAAAAGGCCCTTCAGCCTTGTATGCTTTGGCAGCCCAAGTGCACATCTTTAATACTTCTGAGATACTTCTAAAATGTTATGAGGGTTTCTGCTTTTACCACTCTTACAGGCAGAGAGTTCCAGATTCCTACCACCCTCTGGTTGAAAAGCTTTTTCCTCTCATCTTCTCTAAATTAACTGCTCCTGCCTTTAAATCTATGTTCCCTAGTTGTTGATACTTCCATCAAGTTTCTTCATGTCTACCTATCTATGTCCCTCATAATTTATACATTTCAATCATGCTCCCTCAATTTATATATGTGTATATACATAGAGCCCCTACAATGTGAAAGCAGGCTATTTGGCTCATTGAGTCCACATTGACTCTCTGAAGACCATCCCACCCAGACCCAGCCCCCTATCCTATCCGTGTAACCTTGCATTCCCATGGCTAAACCACCTAACTCGCACATGTTTGAACTGTGGGAGGAAATGAGCACACAAACACGGAGAGAATGTGCAAACTCCACTCAGACAGCCACCCAAGGCTGGAATCAAATCTGGGTCCCTGGTGCTAAGGGGCAGCAGTGCTGTGAGGCAGCACTGCTAACAGCTGAGCCACTGTGCCACCTTGCTTGAAGAAATACAATACTGTAAATGGGGCCTAACCAACCTTTGATACAGTTCCAATGTAACCTCCCTACTCTTAAACTCTTTGCCTTGGTTAATAAAGGCAAGTATCCCATGTGCCACCTTGACTACTCAGTCCACCTGACCTGATACCTCAAGGGACTGATGTAATGCACACCAAGGTCCCTCTGATCCTCTATGCTTCACAGAGTCCTGCCATTCGTCATGTATTCCCTTGCCTTGTTTGTCCTTCCCAAATGTATCACCTTACATTTATCCAGATTGACTTCCAGTCATACTGAAGGACAAGTAAATTAGAGATAGACAATAAATGTTGGTTTTCCTGGTGATACACATGAATGTCAATAAAAAAAAGGAATCCACAACATGTGACTATATACCTTTCATTTAGAGCCTAGCTGCAGTAATATTTAAGGCAACCTATCAAAAATATATATAGGCCTGCAAGACTGATGGAACTTTTTAAATAATTATTCAAAGCAAGAACAATTAGATGTGGATATTATGCTTAGATGGAAGATTCTGATTTTTTTCCTGTAGAGTGAAGTTCCGCTGAGATGGTTCAGCATTATAGGGTCAGTAGGTTGGATTGGGCAAACCACCAGAACGGTATTCAGCAAAAGCAGGCAAGTAAAATTGTAGAAGTTTAGATTCTGCAGGTAAAGCACCTTTGCTCATTATAGAAAGATGAATAAATTTTAAAGCAGTGTATTGAGCATACTCTACACTGCATTTTTAACTGCCAGCAAGAATTTGACTCGACTTGATAATCTGATATGAACTGCCACAAAGGAAACATCAAAAAAGTAGGTTCAGGGGTTCAAATCTCAATGTTACTGGATCAGTAACCTTGTGGACCAGACTAATGCTCCAGAGATTCAAATTCCGTGGTGGCCTCAGTAATGATGATCATGAAACTATTGTCTATCAGAAAGAATTCTCCGTTGCTATTTCTCAATCTGGCCTACAATGACTCCAGATCTACAGCAATATGGTTGAATCTTAAATGGCCTAGCGAGTTATTCACTTATATATAACTGCAACATTAAAGTTATAAAAACCAGATGAACCACCTACCATTGACCCAGATATTTAAACCACAAAGCCAAACCCTATCTCGTCAATTCTATAAAGCCATCCTCAACAACAACTGAAAATAAAAGTGTCCGAATCAAGCTGCAGCCTGACGTCATAGTCACTGTGTCATACCTTGTAGCTAATATCCTGAACATCTCCCTCGCCCAGCAGCAGGACCAGCACACCACAGCTGTATATAAAATGGTATTTTTTTCTATTTATCCATTTTGGAGATGTGGGTGTTGCTGGCTGGCCAGCATTTATTGCCCATCCCTAGTTGCCCTTGAGAAGGTGGTAGTGAGCTGCCTTCTTGAACCGCTGCAGTCTACCTGCTGTGGGTTGGCCCACAATGCCATTAGGGACAGAATTCCAGGATTTTGACCCAGCAACACTGAAGGAAGGATGATATATTTCCAAGTCAGGATGGTGAGTGGCTTGGAGGTAAACTAGAAGGTGGCAGTGTTCCCATATATCTGCTGCCCTTGTCCTTCCAGATGGAAGTGGTCGTGGCTTTGGAAGATGCTGTCTGAGGATCTTTGGTGAGTCCGGATTGAGTGGTTCTCAGAGCCCTCAAACTCTGGACCCCACGAAATATCAAGTCATCAAACATCAGGCAAGGAAACCTGATTTCCGACCACCACTCTCCCTCAACTGATGATGCTATTCCATATTAAATAGCATTTAGAAGACGCATTGACAATGTCAAGGGCACAGAATGTACCCTGGCTATCACCTACTGTAATTGAGTAGCAACTCCATTGACCGAGCTGGGTAAATCCTGAAGGATATATCTCCCTTTGATAGTTAATGAGAGAACCAACAAGAGATTAAAAACTTCAAATAAAAAACTGAAAGCACTGCGGATGCTGGAAATCAGAAACCTTGATATCATCTTCACTAATCCACCATTTGTAGGTGTATCTGTTCACAACAGTATTGTAGAAGTTATAATTGAGGGCTCTTGTGGTGCAGTAGATTTAATGTGCCTACCTCTTATCCAGGGAGACCTGGGTTCAAATCCCACCTGCTCCAGATGTGTATAATAACATCTTTGAACAGGTTGATTAGAAAATATCATCCACCTTCAAGTCTTACTCACGCTCTGATCTGTTTCATAACACATCTGATCAGGTTGATTAAAAATCTCTGGAAGTTATAACTGGGGGCACTTCTGGTACAGTGTTAGTATCCCAACCTATGAGCCAGGAGACATGGCTTTCAGTCTCACCTTGCCAGAGGTGTGTAATAACATCTCTGAACAAGTTGATTAAAAAATATATAGAAGTTATAATTGGGGGAGGTGGTGGCAGCATGGTAATGTCACAAGCTTGTAATCTAGAACCCTCGCTGCATGTTCTCGACCATGGCAAGTAGTGAAATTTGAATTCAATAAAAACCTACAAGTTATAATTGCGGAGTCCTTGCAAAGACAATGCATTATCTTCACATTGATTATATCCTCCATCATGTTCATGTGATACTACCATTGTGGTAAATGGGATAGATTCAGACCAGTTCTAGCAAGTCAGAATTGGGCATGTATGACGTGCAACGGGCCATTGGCTGCACCAGAATTATATTCAATCACAAGAGGTAACCTAACGGCCTAGCAAATCCTGTACTCCACCGTTACCATTAAGCCAGAGTATCGACCCTAATTCAATGAGGAATGCAGGAGAGCTCACCAGGAGCAGCATCTCAGATACATGTAGCAACAATGCATGTTATGCACAGAGCTAACTGATCTCACAATCAATGGATCAGACTAAAGGTCTAAAGTCCTGCCTCATCCAGTCATGAATGATGGTGGAGAATTAAACAACTAACCAGAAAAAAAGGCACCTAAAATAGAAATAATGAGGGAACCCAGTGTACCGGTATAAAAATGAAAGACTTGAGCACTCATAATCATTCTTATTAAAAGGCAAACAGACCAGGTCAGCCAAATTTCCTACTTATACCCTAATTTACTTAAAGATGTTGCAGTAAAACTACAATACTGGTATCTACCTAGCAGTGTGGAAAATTGATCATGTGTCTCTTGTCCACAAAAAGCAGGACAAAGCCAACCTGACCAAATGCTGAGATAACAAGGTGTAGAGCTGGTGAACACAGCAGGCCAAGCAGCATCAGAGGAGCAGGAAAGCTGACGTTTCGGGTCTAGACCCTTCTTCAGAAATGGCCGAAGAGATTACAGGAGGGTTACAGTGGGAGAGAGATCCACTGAGGTCTTTCCGGAGGGAGGAGGGTAACTTTTTCAAGGTAGGCATCCTTAGAAAAGGCTTTGCAGTGGGGTTAAAATTGTTACAGAGATAGTAGGAACTGCCGATGCTGGAGAACCTGAGATAACACGGTGTAGAGCTGGATGAACACA
>JAHRHZ010000078.1:19165499-19219898 GCA_024137785.1 Ginglymostoma cirratum | reverse complement strand
TCCTACTATCTCTGACCAAATGCTGCCCATCAATAAAAGGAATTGTTGAAAATGCTTTTAATCAGAATTCACTTAGCAAAAACTGTTCAACAATGTTTCACTTTCATTGCAGACCTCATTAGTCTTGGTCTGATCATGAACAAAAGGGGTGGAGGGGACAGCACTTCACATCAAGGAAGCATTTGATCAAGTGTGGCTTCGAGAGACCATAGCAAAAGGATTGACAGCAGAAGGATGATCCCTCTAATCTGGAGACAGTGCACCAACAGGATCCAGGACCTTAGGAGGGACTGATGGGTGACTTTGCAAGCATTCTCCTGAACAGCATGTATTGCAACACCACTTTAGGCACCTGATATCCCTAGCTCAATAGCCGATGCTTCCATTAAGCTTTATTATATTTCCATTTCATCTCTATACAACAACTCTAAAAATGGTCTCCTTTCCTCCTCTCCACACAAGCAACAATGAACATTCAGACCTTTGCTTTCTTTCCTTGCAATGCACAGACACAACATGACCCAGAGACCAACATACAGAGGTTGCTGGCATTCCAGTGGGCACTTTGTACCTACCTTTTCTGCTTGACAAGGTGTATTATCCCAGGTGGTGCAGTTGCCAGCTGCAATGTGCCACAAGTCCCTGAGGCTTCTGGGACACTATTGCACAAACATGTCTGCAGAACTGATCCTCTGTCTGTAGATCCGGTGATGGAGTCTTACTTCCTTCCAGCTGTAATTTAGTGTCCTTTTCTGCCCTTTGGAGAGGCATGTACTTGAATGTCAAACTCTTGGCAGCCAGCTGGTAAAGTACAAGACCAGTCGTCTATCTCATTGTCTTGGATATTTTCACAAAGTGAAACATAACAGTTGTATAGCTCCTAACTCCAGAGCCAACTACTAGTGTCATTGAGTATCTCCTTATATGTGCTAAATTATTAAATGAGAATTCCCCTCCCCACATATAAAATTCAGCTACAATTTAGGATATCTGGTCGGCATGGACAAGTTGGACCAAAGGGTCTGTTTCCGTGCTCTACGTCTCTATGACTCTTTGATTCTAACTTGTACAATTAACAATGAAATTTAATAAATCCCTTAAGGCAGGGCTTCCCAAATAGTGTGCCACAACATTATGTGACAAGATTTTGAAGTCACATCTACCAAGGCAAGTCAGTTGGATAAGTCACTTGACATAAAAGACAGTGAAGTAAAGGATCAGAAAGAACAAAGCTTTGAAGAACTAGATTTTGAACAAAATGAGGTTTTCTAGACCATGGTAAGACCATTCACGATAGATGTGTCTGATGTGTTTGTTGTGAAAGTATAACTGAGAGTAACTACGCCAGGGGGAGAGGGTTTATCCAGTTTAACACATCAGACAATTGTTACAAATAAATTGAAATAGCTGAAAGATAGTTAAGCACTGAATGATCAGTAAATGGGAAAATGTAAATTGTAGACACAAGATGGAAATCAGCTCAAATGTCTGATAATTTGGTAGGGTATCATTTAAGAAACTTTATTCCATGCCTAGCCTGTGCTGGACATGTCATGTGATGGAACAATTCCAAGGAGACTTTGTTCAGTATCTAATCAGTGTAAACCTTGTTCAGAGATCATTTGATGGAATGTGGCGGAAGGATTTATATGCTACATTTGACCTATGCTCTGGGTAATCTTGGAATTTTCAATAATCCTTTAGAAATGTTTCACTTTGCACTTAACTAAATCATGGTGTTGTTAATTCTTACACAGACCACAGGAGGACTGATGTATACAGATTAACCTCATGTTTATGCAAACAACCTCGGCCTTAAACTGATTAAGCAGAATTCTGTCTGATACCTTGGGTCTGCCCCATGTCTGTCGATGCATACAGAAAAGCATCAACCTGCGCGATCACATATGTATACATCATTTACATTTTATCTCGTACAGTAAGCAGAAATCTCTGCTTTCTCTTTCTCTTATCCTGTTTACACATATCTGTTTATACTCTCTAGTCTCCTCTCAAGCCCTTATGGTGGACAAGGTTCCTCTCCAGTCATTTCTGCTGACATAGATTCTTAGGATGTTCAAGATTTATTCCTGCTAGAATGTGAATTACATTACTAGTTGTATTACTTCCATTGGAACCATTTTATTTAAAATAAAATCTTATTTAATTCCCACTACAAAGATCTCATTTCCAATTCTTGCCCGTGATGCTGTTTCCAATTATAGTATTAATGGTTACATTACTTGATAAGCATATAACCTCCGCTTTTTGCCTCTGATACCTCTTGCTGGAAATAGAGTGGTTTCAGGGAACACAGAAAATTGTAAGAGTAAATTACTGCAGATGCTGGAAATTGTACTGAAAACAAAAAATGCTAAAGATCACAGCGAGCCCAGCAGCATCCATGCACAGGAAGCAAGTTAACGTTTCGAGTCTACATGACTCTTCATCATAGCTGACGTGAAGTGTGTGTCTCTGTGCGTGTGTGTGTCCGGAGTCGACGGGGCTTGGAGGTTGGAGTGCTGGGGGGAGAAAGGATGTTGACAGTTCAGATTAAGTGAATTTAATATTGAGTTCAGCATCTTCAGATTGTGAACTCATTCCTTCCCTTTCTCTTAGCTTTGTTTGTTACATTCACCGTCCCTATGTCCTCTTGCCCCTCCCCCCACTCCAATGTCTGTTCTTTCCAGTTTGGCAGTTGGAAACACCGTTGTTCTGCCATTCGCACATTCTGATCACTTAAATCTGAACAATTAACATCCTTTCTACCCCAGCAATCCAACACCCCCGCCCACTACCACCATTGCATAAATGCTGCCCCCTCGACATCTCACATCAGCTCTGATGAAGTCATCCAGACTCGACACATTAGCTTGCTTTCTCTCCATGGATGCTGCTTGACCCACTATGATCTCCAGCATTTTTTGGTTTCAGAGAAAACTGTAATGTTGCCACTGTAAGTCAACACCCAATTGTAAAGTTCCAGCATTTATAGATTTATGGAGTAATAAGAACAGAAAGAGACCCTTTGCTCCTTCTCAACCTTTTAATTAAGAGAATTTGTGTTGATAATCCAACCATTTATATCCACGAATCCACTTTATCTGAATATATGAAGAATTCCTCCACATATTAGTCCTCAACTTGCCTTTTACCAATCTGTGGACAATTCCTGTATTTGTGACAGAATTTAGAACAGTGCTCTGGATTTACCATTCTACCTATCATAGATCTGTCCTTTCACAGTGATCTTTTCTGAGTGTCACTCACCTTCCCATCCAGTTCAGATTTTGGATACAGGAATTAACAGCAATACCCATCTTCAATGATGGGGTAAGTTCAGTACTTAAAAGAAAAAGGAAGGAATCTTAAAGAAACATATAAAATCCTGATGGGATTGGACAGGCTAGATGTGGGAAGAATGCTTCCAATGTTGGGGAAGTCCAGAACTAGGGGTCACAGTCTAAGAATAAGAGGTAAACCATTCAGGACTGAGCTGAAGAAGAATTTCTTCACTCAGAGAGTTGTGAACCTGTGGAATTCTCTACCAGAAAGCTGTTAGGGCCAGGTCATTGGATATATTCAAGAGAGAGATGGATGTACCCCTTGCAGCTAAAGGGATCACGGGGTATGGACAGGAAGCCGGAGTAGAATACTGAAATTATACGATCAACCATGGTCATACTGAATGGTGGTGCAGGCTTGAAGGGCCAAATGACCTAATCAAGCATGTATTTTCTATGTTCTACTGTTAGCTGTCACTTGATTCAAACCTGCTCAGTCAGGTTTCTGCCATAGGTGTTCATGTCACCAAACAAGCTACTTCTTGATCTGTATATGGGACAGGTCGTCTCATGACGTAGTAGGATCTGGAATGCAGGATTTACATCTTTTACTTTACTGCTTGGCTTTGGCAGTAAGGCACTTGGAATCAAAACAAAATGTAGCTTGGACAGGTTGTCACCCTTTTGAATGATTGATACCAAGTTCCTCTTGAGTCATTAATGTCATTGCCACGATACTTCAGAGAACTTTAGAGTGTCTTTGTAGAATATTTGTTGCCTTGCCCTTGGCTGCTGACCATTTGAAAGTTCATAAAATAGGGCTTGAAAGAACACGAATGTTTGTTAGACAGTCCTCTCCTGAATTTAGAGAAAAGAATGGAAACATCATTTGTTGAAATTCTTGAGTGGTGTTGTGTGTTACTGATACACAATCTGAGTCTCACCTCAGTACAGATGTTTGATGTGTAGGGCTGCTTTGGACCTGGTACTTTTGGTAACTTGCAGAGGCCTTATATTTATGGTTGGGATGTAGGTTTCACTGGCTTGGTCACCACTTATTTCAGATCCATAAATGTCCTTGAGAAAGTGTTTGTGAGTCACCTTCTTAAACGACTGCAGTCCAGGTGGTGTAGGTCCACCTGGGTGACATATTTCTAAGACAGGATGAGATGTAGCTTGATGAGAACTTTGGAAGGTGCTGTCCAAGGAGCCTTGGTGAATTGTTGCAGTGCATCATGTACACAGTGTACACCATTTCTGCTGTAAGTCAGTATTGAAGGGAATGAGTGTTGAAGATATTAGATAGAGTGCTAATCAAGTGGGGTGCTTTGTCCTGGATGGTGTGGAGCTTCTTGAACGTTAGTGGAATTGCAAACATACAGACAAGTGGAGTATTTGACCACAACTCCAGCATGCCTTATAGATGGTAGACAAGCTATGAGGAGTCAAAGAGTAGGTCATTGGGAAGGATGGTATGAATCCAGTACTAAGTCTTTCCCACTTTCCACTGACTAGTTTTCTTCGGACTTCTTGATGTCACAGTTGGTCAAATGCTGCTCTGATGTCAAGGATAGTCACCTTAATTTCCCCTTGGGTTCAGCTGTTTTGTCCATGTTTGAGGTCAGCAGCTAAGGCAGCCTGGCAGAACCCAAATTGAGTATTAGTGAGTAGCTTATTGTTGAGCAAGTTCTGCTTGACAATCCTATCAATGACACAAGTACCAGAAAAGTTATGGAAGTAGACTGAAATAGCAATAATCGGTCAGATTGGATTTGTCCTGCTTTTTGCGGACAATTGCCACATTTGTTGTCAAACATTGTCTATTGTATTTCTGGAAGACTGAGCTGGCGCAGCTGATCTGGTGGTTGATCTCCTTGTCAATGATGATCTTTTAAGAGACATTGTTGACAATGTATGGGAACTACTCAATACATTCCAATTCTCTCCTTCCACATAAATGGATAGTGTAAGATTTGACTGATTAGGTTGAGTTATGGGTTTTGACAATATCCAATTGCAAACTGAGTCTGTTGAATGCAGCAATAAAGAGATCAAGAGTGACTTGCCAATCTGGTGCAGCATGCATCAAACTGCAGTCACTCAGATATTGCAGACTATGTATGTGTCTGATGATCAGTTTAGTTTTGGAACAGAGATGAATGTTCTGTCTAGGCAGTATTTAATACAGCAAAGTTATATTTGATCAGATGGTTACTATCAAATAGACTGTAAATAATATGGGCACTACCACAAAGCCTTGTTTCGGATCTCCCTATGAAGGCACTGTAATTATATCATAGTCATAGAGTCATGAAGCACAGAAACAGACTCTTCAGTTTAAATCATCTGCGCCGAACAAAATCCCAATCTAACAAAGTCCCATTTGCCAGTATTTGGCCCATATCCCTCTAAACCTTTCCTATTATATACCCATCCAGATACCCTCTAAATGTTGTAATTGTACCCATTTCCACCACTTCTTCTGGAGCTCATTCTATATGGACCGCCCTCTGTGTGAAAAGTTACATGTCAGGTCCTTTTAAATTTTTCTCTCTCAAACCTACGTCCTCTACTTTTGGACTCCCCCGCCCACGGAAAAAGACCTTGGCAATTCACCCTATCCATGCCCCTCATGATTTTATAAACCTCTATAAAGGTCACCCCCTCAACCTCCAATGGTCCAGGGAAAATAGCCTCAGCCTATTCAGCCTCTCTCCATAGCTCAAACCCTCCAGCTCCAACAACATCCTTGTCAATCTTTTCTGCACCCTCTCAAGCTTAACAACATTCTTCCTACAGAAGGGCAACCAGAACAGTACGCAACATCTAAAAGAGGCCTCAGCAATGTCCTGTACAACCACAACTTGACATCCCAAATCCTATACTTAATGTTATGACCAAAGAAGGGAAGTGTGCAAAATGCTTTCTTCACCCTGTCCACCTGCAACTCCAAATTCAAGGAATTATGCACCTGCGCTCCAAGATCTCTTTGTTCAGCAGCACTCCCCAGGACCTTACCATTAAGTGTACAAGTCCTGCACTGGTTTGCCTTACCAAAATGCAACACCTCACAATTATCTAAATTAAACTCCAACAGCAACTCCCCCCATTGTATTCTAAGATAATCTTCTTCACTGTCTGCTACACCACCTATTTTGGTGTCATCTGCAAACTTACTTACCATATTCCTATCTTCACATTCAGCTCATTTTTATAAATAACAAAAAGCAGTGGACCAGGCACCGATCCCTGTAGCGCACCACTGGTCACAGGCCTCCAGTCCAAAAAACATCCCTCCACCACCATGCTGTCTCCTATCTTCAAGCCAATTTTGTATCCAATTGGCTAGCTCCCCCTAGATACCATGTGATCTAACCTTACGAACCAGTCTACCATGCAGAACCTTGTCAAACGTTTTACTGAAGTCCACATAGACAATGTCTACCACTCTGTCTTTACCAATCTTTTTTTGTCACCTCTTAAAGAGACTCAAAACAAGTTATGAGATATGATTTCCACCCACAAAACCATGTTGACTATCCCTAATCCGTGCTTGCCTTTCCAAATGCATGTAAATCCTGTCTCTCTGAAACAACGTACCCAACACAAGTAAGACTCACCGGTCATTATGACTGCTTATAGAGTCATACAGCATGGAAACAGACCCTTCTGCACAACTCGTCCATGCCAACCAGGTTTCCCAAACTGAACTAATCCCATTTACCTGTGTTTGGTCCATTATCCCTCTAAGCCTTTCCTATTCATGTGCCAATCCAAATGTCTTTTAAATGTTGTAACTGTACCTGCAAATATCACTTCAAGGTTCTTGGACATTCAAATCTCTGTAGCGTGATCCATTTAGCTTCATGACTTACTGAGTGAAATAATTTGGTAAGTTCAATGATTGTAAGAATTCTTGGTGCCTTTCACATTTTTCTTAAAAAAACAAAAGCTTTGGCCTGAATCTTTCTGTGTGGGCCAGAATCCACATTTTGGATTTAATTGAGAGAATAAATAGCCCAGTTACTGTGGAGAACTTTTCCCATCCAGAGGCTGCCCAGTCAAAGCAGCACAGTCCAGCATTCTATGCAGGCAGCAGTTGAGTGGGTTGGTACATTTCAATTTTTCCACTCACTTGACAGTCTGGTGAGCAAATTTCAGAAAAATAAGGTTTGGGAATAACAGTAAGCATGAATTTAAAAGAAAAACAATTATAACAAAATACATTGATAATTTAAATAAATTTTAAAAATGTGATTAAAATAAAAAATCTCAAAAAAGCACAGCAATTAAGAAAACCTTATTATTGCCTTTTTAGTTAAGATTCAGGGCTAAAAAGAAATCTATTCGGCCCCAAATCCTGGTCATCAGGGAAGGGAAGGTGATCAAGGCTGAGCCAAGCAAGTGGATCTAAATGACATCACACTTGCATTTTGGTGGCACATACACAGCTGGCCGCAGAGAAAACCACAAGAGTTGCAGTCAGATGCAAATTTACTCAGCTAGGTTTCCCCTCTCCCAGCCTACTTTATGGATAGGTTTTCGGGGAGATAGGAAAGTGAACATGTTTGCCACACTCCTCTCCTCCACTTTTACATGCACGCTCTCTGCCTGTCAGTCCCTCCCTCCAACCCTCTCTATCCCTCTTTCACCCACCCTTCGACTCACTCACAGCACTGCTCTGCCATCCTTAACCACTTACTTCAGACTGCTGCATGGAAAACAAAGCACCTCATCCTCTCTCCAACTTGGAGCCTCCACCATACCCAACCAGCAGATGTCATGATTGTACAGTCATTATAGTGCATTCATCAAAGGTCTGTTACTTCACCAAATAAATCTATACTGGCTGTCCTTACTTAACTCAAACTTCTTAAGATACCCATTAAGTTTTTCCTTGATTCTTGTTTCTAAAATCCACTCCACCATACCCTTCCCCACAAACCCTGTACATTAAACTAACCAGCTTGTATTTACTAGGAATGCTTTCAACTTTCTTGAACAAAGGGTGTCACATTTGCCACTTTTCAATGCTCTGCAAGATCACCTATATCTTGGGAAAATTAAGGCAAGCATTCAGCTATCTCCAACCCATAGTTATCCTCTGGCTGTCAATTTTCATCCAACCATTATCTCTACTATCTCCACTTTGCATACATTGTTGAAATCTTTCTTCATAAACAGTGATACAAAAATTAAGTGTTCTTGCCCTGAGGTGCCCCTCTAAGGCATATCGTACCCTCTTTTTCTCTGTTTATCTCTTATGTGTTGATAAAGTATTTTGGGGTTAGTTGTCTGTTCATTGCCATCTATCCTTTTAGTCTCTTTGCCAGTCTTATTTTCTTTTTCCAAGTTGAATTAGATAATTATATTTGATCTGCTTTTCACAATATAATGACCCAACTTGCATTATAAACTTTTTTATTACATCTTATTCAACAACTCTTCTGTCATTCAAGAAATCTTAGCTTTTATTCCTTTTCTTTACATTTTGTTCAGATGTGCATCATCTGCACCTATAATGTCTCTTTAAAGAGCACTCACTGTTTTGTAACAACTTTCCTTTCAAACTTTAGTTCCATTTTACCCTTGGCTGGATGTTTTTGCATCCCTCAATTTAAAAGTTCGAAATTAATGCTCAATGTTTTTGTTTCCCCCTAATCTGAATTTCACGACATGAACATCATTCTTAATCAAGTGCTCCCCCACAGACTCTTTGTTCACTTGACCTACCATATTGCCCAGCACTAGGTCTAGCTTTCCTTTCTTTCTAGATACCTGAGAAAAAGAAACTGGTCAAGCAGGATCTCTTGAACAGATTTTAGAAACTTCTCCATCTCCACTTCCTTTACTCCAACATTATCCCAATCGATAATTGGTTAATTAATGTTCCACAGTAGCAGCACTCTATAATTCTCGCACAAATCTGAGATATCCCTGTAGATTTCGCCTCACTAATGTTTCTTCTCTCAACTCAAGGACCAATGGAATAACTTCGGTCATGTGATCATACATTTTTTGTTTCTCAACTCTTAACCAAACAGATTTTATTTTTGCCCCTAAAGGAATCCTCCCTTTCTAACACTACAATGTTACCCCTTCAATGAATGTTCCCATCCCCACCCTCCCTTTTCACCTCTCCTGTTTATTCTGTACACACATTTGGAATCTCTCGCCAGACCCACTTCAGTAGAAAGTCCCCCAAAATAACCCCCTCACCTCGGCTGAGGGGGCTGGGGATGAGAGAGAGAGAAGAGAAGGACATTTGTATCCCAAGCACGTGTTTTCTAAAAATATGTCAATAGAAAGGATTATTTTGATTAAGTGCCCACCACAGGACAAAGGTTTCTTATATCTTTCATGCCAACCTACCCACCTCGTTGGATATTTTATCCTCCATGTCATCTCACCAGTGTCCACTATAGTCAGACCTCATAAATCATGTTTAAAAAAATTCTAAGGGTCTGATACAGCCTACAAATATTAAATAATCTCCAAATCTTGGCAATCCATTTGAAGTACTTAGTGGTTAACTGGTAATGAATAATTATACATGATTCTGTTTACACCTCAAAAGGTAGCTAAACCCTTAATAACCTCTAACAGCCAAACAAACTCTGAACTCAAAATACAAAAATGCTGGAAGTCATGGCAGGTCAGGCAGCAACCATGCAGAGAGAACAAGCTAATGGTTCAAGTCTAGATGACTCTTCATTAGAGCTGTCAGCTCAATATTTGCTGAAATACGTGTACATTTTTGAAAGTCAGACAAGCATTCGCAACACTCCTTATGGAAATACGAACTATTTTTACTTTTTAAATCACTCGGACAGTTGCTGCATCCGGTGTCTAACCAACACTTTTTTCTAACACATACTGACAGCTGCAGCCAGGTATTTTTTAGTGCTTAAAAAGCTGGACGATTGAAAAACCTTCAGATCATGATAGTTATCAATCTTTCAAAAGCTTTCATGTATACTCCATAAATTCTTGATTTTAATACTGTGGATTCACAGTCACTTGCAAAATGGAGTCCATTTGAATTTAACAGGCACATTTTGAATTCCGTGCTCAGTTCAAGTTTCCTTGTGAGAGTGATACATCACCCTTTTACCCCTACAAGTAAAAATTGGACCCAGAAATGGAGGCAGAACTTCCAAAACTGGGTCCTGTCCACAATTTTGCAAGTTCGATAATCTCCACGACTCTGCAAAAATCCAGGCCATGTATTTTTGAATATTAAGGGCCAATCCTCATCACTCTGAAGCAGAGCTTCCATCACTACCACAAAGCTACTACTGTTTTTAGCTCACCAAATGTTTTCACTCCATTTTTTTCCCTTTGACACATATGCATTGTAATCTTGGCTGTTCATTACTCCTAGTTCTTCGTAGTCTGCTCCTATCTAATTTGATACTTTTTTTTTCTCTAATATCATTGAATACCCTCACTCCCTGCTAATTTTATTCAAGCCATTCCAGGCACACTGGTGAACGTCATCATAATGCATTAGACTCAGTTCAACTGGCTTGCAATGTGCCTCTTTAGAATATGTATCTCATATCCTAGAATTGGTCCCAACGTCCTCAAAAAGGGGGAGAGGTAGGTTGGAAAGGATTGGAGGAAGGATTGGGACTGCTGCCTCACAGCACGAGGGACCCGAGTTCGATTCCAGCGTCGGGCGACTGTCAGTGTGCAGTTTGCAAGTTCTCCCAGAGCCTGTGTGGGTTTTCGCCAGGTGCTCTGGTTTCCTCCTACAGTCCAAATATGTACAGATTAGGCTAAATTACCCATAGGTTTCAGGGACGTGTAAGTTAGATGCGTTAGCCATGGGAAATGCAGGGTTACTGGGATAGGGTAGGGGGATGGGTCTGGGTAGGATGCTTTTCAGTGGGTTGGTGTGGATTTGTTGGGTTGAATGGCCTGTTTCACACTGTGGGGATTCTATAAGGACAGAAATGAGGGTGGAGGAAGGGGGTTTGTGAGAAATGATAAGTGAAGCAGAAAGGATAATGACAGGGTGGGGTAGGAGAGAATCAAACATATTGACAGGAGGGTTAGAATGAAGATGCAAGGCAGGAGGGGGGCTAAGGAGCTGGAGTAATTAAGGGGTTGCTGAAGGAAATCAGGGATGGGAGGGGGAAGTTATGCAATCTACGCTGTTCCTCTAAGGCAGAGTTCGAAGGAGCAGTAAACCCAAGCTGTGTTCCCCGTCATATGTCCTCAACCATCTTGGCAGTTTAGACACTGTCCTAACCCAATACTAAAACAAAGGATATTGACTATATTACCCAATCCATAAACAAATCCAACAATATGGCATATTAAATCTAATTTTGTGTTTAGATTTCACACCTCATCTATAGTTTGTGAATTTTGAGAAATATTTCCTTGTAAAAAGCTGCCAGATGTAATGACTATACTACTTGTTCAAAGTTTTTGTTCCTAAACAGTCTTACCCACTCCTAAGTACAGGTCAGAACTGAACTGTGGAAGACTGAAATCCAGATGGAAACATGTCATCAGCACACCTGGGCAAGCAGCAGAACTTCCCCTGCCTGCACTTTATGATCAGACTTTATGATCAATGAAGAGGTTGCCAGAGAGGGAACCATCTGGTTAATACTGGCTGGTGGGTCAAAATGCTATCAGCTCTTGCAGAGATAGATTTTTTAAAACATAGCTGTGCAGTAGTCTATCTGCTTGAACCCAGAATGAGGAGATAAGACAACCTCATGTTTCAGTGACACCTCCCTTAGGTACTTCTGGAGGTTGTTTATCTTTCCACAAGATGGAATGAGGAGGCTAGCACGTGACATCAAGAAAGTATAGCCAGAGGTGGCACATGTTGTGCACAGCAACAAAGCTGCAGCCAGAACATGAATCCAGTACAGGAAGATGTAAAGGCCTGCAGAGTCTGGAAAATTGTGTAGCATCAATAATTGGCAACTGAAAGCAGTGTTAAGCGATGAGGCTAGGTGGTAGAGCCATGCTTGGGGCAGCAGGTGATGTTAACAATGAGGCATCCAGTTATCAGGCACCTGACAGCCAAGTTTTCGGTAGGGAGGTGCTGCGCTGATGCTCCAAGATGGCAGAATAGCTGCTTCATTATACCATTAGAGCAGCATGGTGCTGCAGGTTTACAAATTTATAGAATAACTTGCCATAGACATCAGGAGACAGTACTCACATTAACTATATTCATACCTGCAGAAATGTCCTCAATAGGTCTGATAGTGCGAATAGACCCAGAGCTGGAGTTACCATTATCACTGTGACACCAATGGGAGAAGAGCCTGTTGCTGATGGTAATACCGTTCCAGAGGGTATGGAAAGGGATTAAAGATTTAGCTCTGTCCAACAGTCCTTACGCATCGTATGCCTTTAATGCTGCTTGCTAAGGTGTGGAAGCAAGACACCTTGGTTGGAGGATTTAGTGTTTTATTTTAATATCTTCTCTCCCTCAGATCCAGAAACATGAAGCCAAGCACACTTGAAAGCTCGGATGCAACTCCATCAGGCAGCCACTACAGCATTTTATTCATCTTGCACTTCCTCCACTAACACTGATACACTCTGTGCCACCTATTCTACTTGTACAACAATCTGGTCAGCATTTCACAGATATGTAACAAGAGGAGATAGCAGAGGCAGTGGCAGGTAGCATCATGTCCTCTCAAAGGATTGATAAAAGTAGCAGTAATTTTCAGCTTCACATAGATGGTGAATCTGAGCAGCATAAGATCAAGCAGATGACAAGTGGTTTCACATCCCTGATAAATGCCTGCAGTGTCTTTCACAACGTGTGGCACTGGGAACACAGCACTCATAAGATGCAAGGGCATTGAGTGAATATCCTGGCCATGGACATGGACTAACCCACGAACTAGGTCGAAGGACCAGCCATTTTTCAGGAGGTCAAGCAGCTCAGGTGAGCACAGAATTTAATGTGAGGCCCCAAAAGTGAGGAAGGGAACTGTTCTATCTCTCCCATTGCCTGGTTTTGTGGCAGCCTTGGTGAGGACCCCAAGAAGGAATGCTTCTCCCGCCTTCTCATCAAGGAACAAGTAGCAAAAATAACAAAAAAAAGCAAGTCTTATTAACCAGTCCACGTGCTGATTGAGAGTGGTGGAGGTAAATGTTTTCGTAACTCGAAACATAGCATAAGAGAACTATAATTCTCCAATAAAACTGAACCAATGAAGAACTGTACATCAGCCGTTAGTGTACTGAGACTACTACAGCTATGGTAATAACTTAAAATGTGGTAACTGATTTCTATACAACCCTCCTAGTATGAAACTACAAATCTCTTAAGACCTTTGGCCTGCCATTTGATGATGACAACATTCCATGGAAAGGAATCAAAAAGCTAAATGGTTTCAGACACTTCTGCAACAGGCACTGGCGATTTGTCACTATTATTCAAGAAAAGTTCCAGATTCCATTGAAGTCATCAACAAATAGATTCGTTTTGAGAGCTCAGGCCCAATCCTTCGCGTTGTTGATGTTGTTCCTTCTCCACGTCGAACAGGAATATTAGCAAGCAGATTCTCCTTCTCTCGCTCCGAACTGCACATTCGATATGCCTAACCAGAGAGAAAACAACTGATCTTTAAACCAATAAGTACAATACATCAATATTTCACCCATATACAACACATAAAAGAATCAACTACAAAAATATGGTACCCCTACTGCATCCCATGGTAAAATATACAAATATTAACATATAACAGAAGAAACTAATATACCATGGCATCTTTGATCGTCACTCCTAGAAATATCTTAAAAGCATTTCATAACAAATGAACAATGATATAGAATTCTCGCAGTGGCCTCTTGAACTGCGAAATTTGTGGAAGTGCAACTTAATTAAATTTAGAATTCTTCTAAACAGTTTGCATCTGGAGTCAACATTTAAAGTTGTACAGTATTTGGGTTTATTTACAGTTTTGTCACTGAAAAACAGTGCTACGAGTACGAGGCTGGTCTCTCCTCAGCCTCTGACGCTCCAGGGAAAATAAGCCCCAGTATATTCAGCTTCTCCCTCTAGCTCAAACCCTCCAACTATGGCTACATCCATGTAAATCTTTTCTGAACACTTTCAAGTTTCACAACACCCTTCCTATTGCAGGGAGACCAAAATTCCAAAATTGGCCTCACCAATGTCCTGCACAGCCACAACAGGACCAGCCAACTCCTATACTCAATGCACTGACCAATAAAGGTGAGCCTACCAAATGTCTTCTTCACTATCTTACCTACCCATGACTCCACTTTCTAGGAACAATGAACCTGCACTCCGAGGTCTCTTTGTTTAGCAACACTCCCCAGGACCTTACCATTAAGTGTACAAGTCCTGCCCTGATTTGCCCTTCCAAAATGCAACACCTCACATTTATCCAAATTAAACTCCATCTGCCACTCCTCGGCCATTGACCCATCTGATCCAAGATCCCATTGTACTGAGGTAATCTTCTTAGCTGTCCACTACACTTCCAACTTTGGTGTCGTCTGCAAACTTACTAAGCATACCTCTTATGTTCACATCCAAATTATTTATATAAATGATGAAAAGCAGTGGACCTAGCACTGATCCTTGTGGCACACTACTGGTCACAGGCCTCCAGTTTGAAAAGCAACCCTTCACCACCACCCTCTTATCTTTTATCTTCAAGCCACTTCTGTATCCACCTATTCAGTGTGATCTAACCTCGCTACCCAGTCTACCACGAGGAATCTTGTCAAAAGCCTTACTGAATTCCATATAGATCACGTCCACTGCTCGGCTCTCATCAATCCTCTTCATCACCTTTTCAAAAAACTCAAATCAATTTATTGAGACATAACTTTCCACCACAAAGCCATGTTGACTACCTCTAGTCAGTCCTAGCCTTTCCAAATACATGTAAATCCTGTCCCTCTTTTCTCCCCACACTTGAATGGCTCCTTTGTGTTATTGCCAGTTTTCTCATCCTCCCTACAGCCCTACTCTCATACACATAGGGAGCAAGAATCTCAAATCTGTTAGACAAGCTCAAGGGCTGAGGCTCCTTTGGCACTACTTCTGGATCCCTCTACCTGTCTCACTGGTAGTCACAGCCTCCTGTCCCTGACCACTGACTGAATTTGAGTAGTTAATCTATGTGACTACCTCCTGAAACACAGCAACCATCAACTTTCCCCCTCCCAGATCTGTCGCAGTGTTCGGAGTTCAGACTCTAACTCATCAACTCTGAGCCCAAGTTCATCATGCAATCAACACTTACTACAGATATGGTCACTATGAAACACAATGGTGCACACCAACTCCCACATCATGCAGTTACAACACAAGAGATGCTGGGGCAGACAATTTTAATTAGTTTTTCATTTCATTTTAAAAAATCATTTTTTAAGCTCATGGCCTGTAAATATTTCCCCTATTTACCTGCAAGCTGAGGGTAATCTATAATAGATAGTCAAATTAGTAGCTATCACTAATGAGCTTATGGTTTGTGTGTGATATCACTCTTTTGGGCTGGGCTCCTGATACTGTGCTTCAATTTGTCCTTTAAAAACCTTACAAATTACGAGCCAAAAAAAAAGTAAAAAGCACCTCTTCCCCTCTGCACCAAATTCTTCAAACTATATGCTCACTCGGGCTGTGTCTCACTCTGGATGTAATCTCTCTTGCCTGACTAGACAACTCCAGAATCCCTCACACAATTGCTCTCAGAATCCTTCTCTTGCCCCACGTCCAATTCACTAACATTTAGCAACTTACTGGTGAACCCCCAAAAGATATAAACCCCAGTGTATTTCAAACTGACTGTGACGCACTCAGGGAACTCCTGCATTACAAGCCTCGGGAATGAGAGCGGCCAAAGACAAAATGGTCCGTAATGAAAGTAACAAATGTCAGATCAGTTATGACCCTACCGAACGGCAAAGCCGACTCAAGGGGGTTAAACAGGTTACCCAGGTTCCTGTTTCTTATGGTCTAAGGTCTGAATATATTTTGTGAAAGGAATAGGTGGAAATATAATGCCTTAAATGGGTAGAAACATTGATTTTACCCTTGTTCAACTTATTATTTATAAAAACCGTGGACCAATGCATATGTTAAAATCACCTCAGTTCAATAAAAAAAGGCATTGTCACTGACTAAGCATTTATTGCCCATCCCTAAATGCCCTTGTGAAAGTAAGCCATATTCTTGCAGGTACATTCACAGTGCTGTCATCAAGAAAGGACGATACAGGATTTTGTCTCAGTAAAACTGAAAGAATGTCAATTTAATACCAATTCAGGATGGTGTGCGCCTTGAAGGGGAGCTTGCAGCTGGTGTTCCAATGCATCTGTTGTGTTTGCCCTTCTGAATGGTAGAAGTTTGGAAGCTACTGCCAAATGAGTCCTAATAAGGAAGTACAACTTGCAGATTGAGCATTGGTGATGGAAAGAGTGAAAGTTGAAGAAGATGGTGGATGTGGTACTTTGCAAGTTGGCTTTGTTATGAGCAGTTTTGCGCTTTCAGTATTCTTTAAGCCTCACTCATCCAGTTAAGTCATGAGAACTTCTCTGGAAAAAACGGATGATAATCATGCCCTAATGTTCCACAAATTGCCCCAAATGCACAGATGTATAAAATCCCAATGAAACTTTCAAACCTGCCTGCCTGACTGGCTGCTACTCAGGATAAAAGCAATTCACACAAGCTTGCTTCAGCAACAGCAAAAATAGCTATTGTAAAATACTTAAATTTAACAACAGGGATAAGAAATCATTTTTACTTCATGCTATTTAAGCTATACCCCTTCAAAAACCTCAAATGCATGCACACAATTAAGACAGACAAAAGACAAACAGGTTATCACATATATACTATAGATGGAAAAATAATACAGACAGGATAAACAAAATTCGAAGTTTTTTAGCCCAGGCAAGGTGGAAAATCTTTTTCCCTCAATCATTTGATTTTTGCAGTGATGATATGCTGCAGTCTGAAAGGTGATGGTCATCCTTTGATTTGATGGTTGCTCAGGTGAATCTAAGTCTTTTCTTGTTTGAATACTTTGTGTTAAGCTTTCCTGGCTTTTCTAAGTTTTCTTCCCAGAGGGGAGAAGAGCGAGAGGAGGGAGGGATATGCTTTCTCCCTGAAGTCGCTGGATATTGTTCACTCTTAGCAGTCATAGCTTCTTAATACTCTGTAGCTCAACCAGAGGACTGTTGCCATGCAGAATTTCCTTAACTAGAAAGATGCTTGATGCCATTTGGTCTCAGATTCTTACTCTATTTGTTTTTAAAAAGCAAAATTGCACATGTACAGCTGAATAATATGCATCATTTGATTTTCAAGTTGCAAAACTTTTCTGTATATTTTTAAGCTATATCAGTTCAATTTCCATATTAGCGTATAGCTCCAAATAACTTAAAAAAAGCCTCTTACAAAGCGGAGAGTATTCCTTCACACTCCTGCCTTGTGGGTTTTGGACAGGTTTTAGGAGTCAAGAGGGGAGTTACTCAAAGACGGACAAAAGAAACAGGTTATCACATATATACTACGTATCACTTGCTCTTGTAGCAAATGAATCTATATGGCTAGTCCAGTTTAGTTTCTGGTCAATGCTAACCCCCAGAACATTGATAGTGGGGTATGTCAACGATGGTAATGCTGTGGAAAGTCAATGAGAAACAGATCATCTCTTGTTGCAGATGATCATTGCCGGCATTTGTCCGAGTGAACCAATCTTATCTAAGTCTTGATGCATATGAATACAGACAGCTTCAGTAGTTAGCAGAGTGCAAATGATGTTGAACATTTGCATAGTGAATATCCACACTATGGATCTTATGATGGAGGTGAGATGGTGCAATTGAAAGTTGATCAGGCTAAGGCAATATTCTGAGTAACTCCTGCAGTAATGTCCCAGGGACTGGAATGACTGGTTTCTAATAACGACAATAATCTTCCTTTGTGCTTGATATGACTCCAACCAGTGGAAACTCCCCTCACTGATTCTCACTCATTCAAGTTTGCTACGAGTCTTTAACACTTGATCAAATGCTGCCTTGATATCAAGAGTTGTCACACTCTGAGCAGGTAGTGCTGCTTGATAGCACAACTGACAACACCTTTCTGATGAACGAGAGGACACTGATGGTGTGGTGATGGCCAGGTTGCATTTGTCTGAATAGGACAAAGCAGGACAATTTTTCACATTGCTTAGTAGATGCCAATGTAATAGCTTTAGAGCAAGTTTGGTCAGAGGTGCTGCTAATTCTGGAGCACAATTCTTCAGTACTATTACCACAATATGCTCTCTTTGTGAATCTTGTTAACATTTGTGTAGTAAAGCAGGACAAACCAACGTGAATGCATCAAAAACGTACTCAAGCTATATGCATCAAGATAATGCCAATAAAGCATGGTTATACAGCTCAGGCTACGTCATTTACTAGAATAATTCAAGGCTACCAAATAGCATTTAATGTAGTGAATTGGAGGAGCAAAAAATGAGGATAAACAGAGAGAGATAAGAAAACAAATCAAATAATATAGTATCAACTACTAGCACTGGCAGATCTCACAGTTGATTGTAGGAGCTGGTGAACAGCGATGTCACACATTCTGAAAATCTTGCTACTAATATGGAGTGTTAAATGCTGAATAGTAAATAGCAACTTATTCAATGTGCAGGAGAGTCTGGCTGTTATAACAAACTTAACAGTCAGAACAATCATTCAGAAACAGAATCTACCAAGGCTGTGGTGCAGTGGTAGTTCCCTACCTCTGGACCAAGATGGCTTGAGTTCAAGGTCCCACCTGAAGTGTGTAATCTCTAAACAGGTTGATGAGAAAATATCTACACAATAAAGTTCCAAAACAAACTGGCAGGTCTCATGCTCCAAATGCAAGACATTCCCTCACACCCATTTGAAAGACATAAGTGAAAAATATGAGCCCCACATTATGGGAAGAGCTAGGCGAGAGACTGAGTGGTAGCTCCCTCAAGACCTACTCCAGCCCTCATTATTGGTGGAGATGTTCCAGACAGACTCTCTCCTGGGTTTGGCACATTGAAGCCAATGGTAATCATGGTGTGGGAGAGATCAGAAAAACAAAGCAAAATTCCTTTATCTCAAATTCAGAAATCCGCCATAAGGTGAAATTTCTTATCTTTGTTGTCAATTGCTTGACTGTCTAGTGATCACTCATTCACCCTGTCTGTCCACCCTTAAGTTGTTGGGTGACCATAAGTTTTTCAAACGTACAGCAGTGACCTCAGCTCCAGTGAAAAGCTGAGTGAGGCTTCAGTAGAAATCAAGGGCAAACTCCACTTGTCACAATACACACATCTTATCCTTACATCTCATCTTCTACCTCCCAACCATTTGCCATAAAATTTTACTTACATTACCGTTTTTCTGAAAAGGCAACCATGGCAACTTGTACCTGTTTAAGTGACCCTGGTGACTGATAGACTGACACAATAGCATTTGCCATCTCAGAGCTAACTCTGTTTAATTGCTGGATCTGTTTCTTCCAAACACACAGGAGACCATTCACTGAACGATCCACTTTTACCCCTCTGGAACCATCATTCGCCAAGTACAAAGATAATCCGTTGTTCTCCCGAGCTTTCCTGGCAGAAACAGTAAACATTTCATCGGTGTCTGTTCAGTAAATTCTATAAAAATGCTGTCACAAACAACATTACAGCAAATAATATAATCTTTATAAAAATAATCACACTTTGCAATCCCGACCAAGAACCACTAGGATCACCCATTAAGATCAATGATCTCATTGGCGATGATTCCTTATAAAGCAGAGGGATTCAGCTGTATATGTGTATTTAAAACAAAATCACTGAAACTAAATCTAAACAATTGTTAGTTACATTCACATCAGAGGGACATTCACTTTAGGGGCTGCAGGATGCAGGCAGCAGGGCTGTGGGGTTGGGGATTTTGGGAAGTCCTGTGAATCTGAACCAAGTCCAAAGTTCAGGTCCAAAGACGTTGGCAGAGCAGAAATTAGTTTATTGAAGGTTTAAAACGCCCTGGGCAATTTCCATGTATCTTTAGCATCACAGGAATTTCAGACTGCTGATGTGCATCTCCCAAAGTGCGTCCCATCTCTGATGATAGAGAAACTGAAAGATTTTGGCCAATATCCCTAGTAATACATTCGTCTAATGTGTCCCATAGTTAGATAATTGATCATAGCCACTGCTTTTGCTTTTCGAGAAAGTTTCAATAAGTTATTTGTGGCACTCAGCAAACTAGAAAAACTCAGACAGTCAATGCTACAAAGCAAATATCATGAGTCCTGCTGTGGACTTTTTTGATTTTGGCCCTCACAGCTATGACTATATGGCACTGTCCAAGACTGCAGGAAGCACTTTACTATCACATTCTATATTAACATTAGGAAAACTATACTATGATATAAGCATCTCAATCAAGACAACGTCCGTCACTCCACAACATCATAATGCTTCAGGATGGAAGCCGCTACCTACTCAGTTACTTGGAGAGGATCGTCAACCAAGGGTCTCAGGAGGGAAGTTTTATGTGCTGCCTGTTTGTACTCACTAAGAATTGAAAGGGCAATGCTCAGCTAATTTCAAGGAATACAAAAAGAGTTTTGTTGCTGTTTGAAGTTCTGGTTAAGCTCAAACCTACTTGAAAGGGGCCTCAGCTACAGCTTTGGTGAACATGCTGATATAATCTGCAAACTCCTTCCAAGTCTCCAATAATTGGAACTGAGTGCCGACAGACAGCTGCAAGTGCACTAGGGCCTGAGGGAAGAAAGAAGGTGAATAAGACTCTGCACAGAAATTATTTTAAATCAGGCAAAATGATAAAGAACTGAAATGCTTTCAGATGTATTTTTTCTACTCTCCTGAAGTTCTTTATTTCAGGTGAAAAGCGCCATTTAAATTATACTCTGCCATTCTGTTTTTCCTACTGAAGTGGACAACTTCACATCTATCCATGTTACATGGCAGCTTCCACACATTTGCTCACTCATTCAACTTATTCAAATTGCCCTGAAGCCTCTTTTCATCCTCTTCACCACTCACCATCCCACCTAATTTGCTGTTGGCAACAAACTTGGAAATACTGCACTTGATTCTTTCATTGAAATCTTTTGGATAACTTGTCTTAACCAATAATTAGTAGGCTATTTGACTTCAGAAAAAAAAACTAATTACCAAAAACCATATCTTCTTCTGACCCAGTTGAAATTTAATTTGACTCTGCTTGAGTTTAGTTTTAAAAGGAACAGACATTCACTGGTCTCTAGTGAGGTAGCTAATCTCAGCAAGTATGGACACTACAACTGTTATCAAATTGGAGCCTAGATTATACAGAACTTTTAATATAGCAAAGCATCCAAAAGGACAAAACCAGGCTGAGCAAAGATGCATTCCATGGTTAAAACAGCTAACCAATAGTTCTCATAACATGTGAGGTACTAAAGAAAAATAAATATATAATTAAACATATGTAATAACAGGACACTGAACATTCTCTCAACATTGATTTATGAAAGGACCACATTTGAAAACACAGTAGAGTTTTGGATGATGTAACTAGTAGAATAGATGAGAGAACTAGTGGACATGGAGTATTTGGATCTTCAGAAAAAGTCCCACATAAGAGGTTAGCATGCAAAATTAAAGTAGATGGACTTGGTGGCAATATGACAGGAGAGATTTCTCCACTGAAAGACAGTGGTAAACCTGTGGAATTCTCCCTGCCACAGGTGGTGGCTCTGGATGTCAAATCACTGAACATAAAGAAGAAAAAATATAGCTAAATAACTGGATGCTAAAGATATCAAAGGGTATGGGGCAAGAGTGAGAATGGTGTTGAGAAAAAGGATCAGCCATCATACTAAACAGCGGTGTCGGCTCAGTGAGCCAAATGACCAACTCCTGTTCCTTTTTTGCATTTTTCTGCATAACCAGAAGGTCACTGCAAAACAAAGATACTGGAAATGCTGAGTAAATAAGGTAGCATCATTGTGGAGATAATAGGAGAAGTTAAAGTTCAAGATGAAGAGTGAATACCCAAATCTTCTGTGCTTGCCACGAATGGTGCCCAATCTACAACTGTTCCTTGAATTTTCTGTTTATCAACAGCCATAATCCTTTTCTTGACAGTATAGTTATGTAATCTTTGCTGAGCTGCTACATAGATACTTTGTAAAAAACAAAGGAGCACTGTCTCATTGAAGCCAGTGAAGACTCACCAATTCTACATCTGCTCGTGATATTAAAGGCAGATGATGGTCACAGCCCTTTGCCTTTCTCTGTTTGTCTTGTTTTTCATTTGGCATTGTACGCTGGTGCTTCTTCTGTGACCGTTGCTTCTTCTGTGGCCTGCAAAAAGCAAGGATAAATATCTTTATTTTTGAGTTCCCGTTTGTATTGTTCTACCTAGCAGCCTCCTTTGTTGCATCCAATTCCTAATAGGTATGCCTGAGAATTAACACACTATTCAATCACATAGTCAGAATAGTACAGTACCTTCACAAGTTTACAGACATATACACAACCCACAAGAGATCAATGAATAATCATTAGTAGTTTCCTAGCCTAGAGTTGCTGAGGCCAACGATCAGGTTTTAGTCACTGCCCTGCTGATATCTTCCAGTGTTACAATAGAAATAGTTTCAGCACAGGAGATGTGGTCCAGTCATTATGCAGACTCTGCAAAAGCAATCCACCTAGTGTCACTCACCACCCCTTTACCCTGAAACCCTGCAAAATTTCTCTTCAATAATGACTGAATTCTCTTCTAAAAAAAGTGCTTGAATCAGATATTTCCTCCTTTTTCCAGAGCAATTATTACTGGATTACAACACTTATATTTAATGTACAAGGTAAATAAAGTGTTTGTATTTGGAATTGTAAAGTCCTGGCTCAGCTACTGTTAATGCACAAGTGCACAGCCATGGCAGCATTTGATGGGTTTTGGCTTTACCACAGTTCCTGTACTCCAGTGCAGATGAGCTTGCAGGTTTTGAAGTCAGTCATTCAGAGGTTAGTAGAAGGGAGCAGATCTCAGAATATCTCCTGATTCTCTTAAAATAATTTTTAAAATCCCCACTAGCCATACTAACTGTGTAGTTCTATTCCTCACAAATACAGTCAATGTCTTCAATTTGAGCAAATGGCAATGAGCTGTAGCACAAACATCTACTGTAGGCTAGTAAGATAAACAGTACCCAGGATAGCACGACAGAACAAAATTCAGTGCAGTTCTCACCTGAAATATCTTTCCAACTCCACGACAACAAAACATGGAACCCTACTTGCACTTTTCTGAAGAATATCATGAGCAAAGCTCTGTAATGTTGTCTGGCCTTCAGTAGAAGCACCTTGTACCTCCTAGATTGGAAATTATAGGGAAGTGTGAGAGTTAAACGATTAGTGAACATTTATCAGGTCGGTTAATTGTTTATCACGTAACAGCTTAATTGTATTCAGATGGTAGAATTCACTTGGGAGACTTATCTGTGCATAATTTATATATTACACAGGAATACAGTACAAGCAAATAATGCATTTTTACGTTGGAGATAAACAATACATAGAGTGCATCTATAAAGATAAAAGTTTGAGGATGACATGCCTTTCATAACCATAGATCTTCCTAATGCAAATGAAGTGACTCTGTGGAGTTACTGTTGTGATTTCAGAAATATTACAGCCTATTTGCACATGCCACACTCTCTCAAACAACAATGTCATAAAGAACAAATTATCTATTTTTATGATGTAAATTGATGGATAAATATTAGCTGGGGAAAACCTCCTTGTTATTCCATCAAATCGCACAGAGATATTTTCTTTCCACCTCAGAGGGTAGATGAGATCTTAGCTTAACATTGCATCTGAAAGTGTACAAAGATAAGGTTTCAGTGTTCTATCCTTCATTACCAGGCTAGAATTTCAATAAAGGACCACTAGTCACGTTTTATTACAGTAATTTTATGGTCTTTTATGGCATGTTATCCACCTGAAAGCAAAAACTGATCGCATTGGCTATAGTGTATGATGGGTTATTGTTCTTCTAATCAAATTCTGCTTTTATAATCTGAGACTAGATTAGTATTTTGGACTATAGATTCAGTAATTCTTTAGATTTTGTTTCAAAGTGCGTTTTGATTTTTTTAAAGCTACATCAGAGTAGGACTGAACATAAATTAGAAATTCTCCTTCCCAAGGACTGAAATCTGAACTTACTACTGTTGTGAAAGGCTGCTTTTCTCATTGACTCAAGTGACATTATGCTTCCATCAGGACTGCTCGTATACCACCCAAATGGCCTTTCTTCAGCTGTGATCCCAGCCAGAAAGTGTCAACAGGCCACACATCCAAACAGGGCATTACAGCCTAACCCAATCTTCATTCAGTGCTCACATATGTATTCTTTACCACAAGTTATAAGATATGACCTGAGTGACAGAAGCAGATTGTGTTCTTTTCCTCTCCTTCTGGTTCTTTGAGACACCTGACATTCAATCTAAGATCAGCTGTCTCGATACAGAAGAGGCACCAAGCCTGAGATCTGGTATCCTCATTAGGCCACCTTGCAAGTTTCTACTAGTCCTTCTAACAGGAAATTGCAGGTGATACTAGTGAATAAAGACCAGGTATAACTGGGCATGATTTTAAATTTTAAATGAGATAAATAATTTATTTTGAGGCTACTTCTGTTTAAGGCAAAAGTTACTAGGAAACTTATTTTAATTATTAAAATAATGAATTTTGGGAAACCACCAGCAATTTTACTATGGGACATGTTTAGTCAAACCAGGTGTCAGAGGGCTGAAACACAAAGAAGAAAATTTGTACATTTTTAATTTGCAATGTTACCTGTTTGGAGTTGTAAACCATAGATACAAACTCCTCCAGTGGAATATAGATCAAAACGTGAAGCTCCTCCACCCAGTCAGTCTTTTCATTCTGTTAAGTTTCCAGGAGACATTTTACTCAAAAAATAAAAGCAAGTTACAACATGTAATAGTCTTGTTGAACAGGCTGCAACAATACAGTAGCAAAACACAAGCTATACGCATGTTATTGAAGAGACATACTAGATTCAAAATGCAGAGATAGTAGGAACTGCCAATGCTGGAGAATCTGAGATAACATGGTGTACAGCTGGATGAACACAGCAGGCCAGGCAGCATCAGAGGAGCAGGAAAGCTGATGTTTCGGGTCTGGACCCTTCTTCAGAAATGGGGGAGGGGAAAGGGACTCTGAAATAAATAGAGAGAGGGGAGGAGGCAAATGGAAGGTGGATAAAGGAGCAGATAGATGGAGAGGAGACGGACAGGTCAAGGAGGTGGGGATGGAGCCATTGAAGGTGAGTGTAGGTGGGGAGTTAGAATGAGGGTTCGTCAGTCAAGGGAAGACGGACAGGTCAAGGAGGCGGGGATGAAGGTGATAGGTACGAGGTGGGGGTAGGGGATAGTCAGTGGGGTGGGAGGAGCAGGTAAGTGGGAGAAACGATGGACAGGTCAAGGAGGCGGGGACGAGCTGGCTGGTTTTGTGATGAGGTTGGGGGTTGGGAAATTTTGAAGCTTGTGAAGTCCACATTTAGACGTGGAGCTGCAGAGTTCCCAAGCGAAGTATGAGGTGCTGTCCCTGCAATCTTCGGGTGGCATCATTGTGGCACTAGAGGAGGCAGAGGAGGGACATATCATCCAAGGAGTGGGAGGGGGAGTTGAAGTGGTTTGCGACTGGGAGGTGCAGTCGTTTGTCACGAACCCAGCATAGGTGTTCCACAAAGCGGTCTCCAAGCCTCCGCTTGGTCTCCCCGATGTAGAGGAGGCCACATCGGGAACAGCAGATACAATATACCACTTTATTTCAGAGTCCCCTTCCCCTCTCCCATTTCTGAAGAAGGGTCCAGACCCGAAACATTAGCTTTCCTGCTCCTCTGATGCTGCCTGGCCTGCTGTGTTCAACCGGCTCGACACCTTGTAGATTCAAAATGCAACTGTGCTTCCTCTCTCCATTAATGCTGCCAAACCTGTTGAGTTTTTCCAGCATTCTGTGTTTGGTTCAGAGTTTCAGAATCCACTTTATTTTGCCTTTACATGTACATTTCAACCATTCAAATGAGGTTTTAATTTTTCACCATCAAAAAATCAAGCTAAAGTGCTGAAGCCATAGGACAAGCTAATGGTTAAGTTCAAAAGAATAGAAGAGAAGCACAAAATAATCTAAGTTTAAAAGTTTGAAGATTGTAAATGGTAAAGATATGGAATAAAGAATCTACTAGATCTCATCTTTCAGGAAAAATGGGGTTAGGTTAAAAGAAAAAGTTGGAATGGAGAACTGAAGAGTCAAAATAGAGGTGTCGGCAAGACTGAAGAAGAAAATTTCAGACTGATAACAAAAGTAATAATAAAGAGAGGCAGGCAAGAACCCAAGCTCATTGAATATCCATGTGAAACTTGATAGCATCTAAGTTAGTAGTGGTGGCCACTAAGCCTGCAAATTGAATCCCTGTTTTATTTTAGATGACAAAATTTCTGCAAAACAACATATGATTGAGTAGATCATAGATCACAGAATCCCTACAGTGTGAAACAGGCCCTTCAGCCCAACAGGTTCACACCAACCCTCAGAGCATCCCACCCAGACACAACCCCCTATAACCCATCTAATCGACACATCCCTGAATACAATGGGCAATTTAGGATGGCCCATCCACGTAGCCACCATATCTTTGGACTGTGGGAGGAAATCGGAGCACCCAGAGGAAACCCACACAGACACGGGGAGAATGTGCAAACTGCACACAGATAGTCACCCAAGGGTGGAATTGAACCTGAATCCCTAGCGCTGTGAGGCAGCAGTGCTAACCACTGAGCCACCGAGCTGCCCTGTGAAAATAAATCACAGAATCACAAAATTACCGCAATTTAGAAAGAGATCATTCAATCTGTTGTATCTACAATAGCTCTCTGAACATTTTCACCTACTGTTAATATTCTTTTTCAATATCTCCGAAAACCATTTCTCTCCAAATAATCATCCAATGCCCTCTTGAATGCCTAAATTGAACCCACCTCCACTGCACTTCCAGGCAAGGCAGCTGACTACGTACAGCAAGAAGTTAGTTTTTTTTGTAAAATACTATAAATAAAACTGTGCCCTCTGGTTTTAAACCTGTATATAAGTGGGAATGTTTTCTCCCTATCCACTCCATTCAGACAACTTGTGATTTTGAATACTTCTATCTAATCTCCTCTTAGCCTACTTCTCTCCAAGGAAAGCAGTCCCAATTTCTCCAACCTTTCCTTATATCTGAGGAGCCTCACCCCGGAATTATTCTTGTAAACTTTTTCTGCATTCTTGCCAATACATTTGCATTCTTCAGATCGTCCATCTGAGATCTAACTAGTACCTTATACAAGTTCAGAAGTTGAAAGATGGATCATAAATTATGAAGGAGTTTATGCAAAGGATGCTTTAATTGGAACTTCTCCCGACAAGACCTGACACTGAGTGAGACCCCACAGGAATATGCACTGGGTTCGACCTTGTGTTCATATCTGCTTGAGATAACAGTTATACAATTTTTAGATTAGACAATATTGGGCTGCTCAGGATCTTAAGGAAAAAAAAAATTAAAACAGCACCTGGAGATACAGGATAAATTGATTCAAGACTGGAAATACACTTGACAGTAGTTAAAATGTGAAGTAACCTACCAGGATCATCTCTACCTAGAAAATTAATTAGATAAAGTATCAGCAGGTCTGGAAAGAAAGGACAAACAACTGAATGTGGCCTGACTGTTCCCTAAAATGTTCAAGCTCTCTGTCTGTTTGTTTGGCCACAACTGGGCTACAATAAGTGGCTTAAACAAAAGATCTGGAGCACAAGTGATGTACAGATCAATAGGGATTCTGATTGAGCTTTTACTTTAAGATCATTACAGGCTTCAACAACATACAGGAAAAGGGATGATTTTAGATGCTAAGATTAGACTCATTCAAATTGAGAAAGCCAAGGGTGATCAGGCTGGCAAACAACATTCCTTAGGTGTAGAGGCTTGACCTCTTCCGACATCTTCAAGAGGGTTTTAAATCACATTTTTCAGAAACTATTAAATCACAGGAGAAGGAAGAGGCCAAATAAATGGGTTAGTGTATTCTCAGGCTTGTCAGATCACCTTTCAGTGCTGGAGAGAAATACTTGATGGAGGTTTCCTAATTTTGGCTAATGTTCTTTAGTGGATTTTTTTTTTTTGCTTTGCTTTCCCAAGATGAAAGGAAAGGAGAGACATGTTATGATGCTAGACTGGCAAGTGGACAGCCAAAGTTGAACTAGTCTCAAAAATTTGTAATACATCTCAAACCTAGGCACAGAGATGATACCTTGCACACTGCTTCACTGAGCAAGCACAATTCACAGCATGTTACTCTTCAGATCGCCATACAGACCAGAAACTGTCCTTGAGCCACAGAGTTGTCTGCACCTCTGGTCTTGCAATTCTGCAGACCAGAAAGATTCTATGTTTGATCCCTGGCTAGATGGAGTTGGTTTTTATTTTCTAGCTTAGGCGCTCCAATTTTATTTGGTTTTGATACCCATAGGTCTGTGGGTAGTAAGGGGGAAAAACCTGACTTTATTCCAATAATTCTTCACACAGCACCACCTGGAGATAAACCTCCCTGTCAAATACATCGACACGTTATAGATACCTCAGGTTGTTGGCCGTAATGTAAGAAAGAGCTGCCCGTGCCTCTCAACTCTTCCCCAGCATACATCAATGCAGGCAGACTTAAGACCAGACAAACATGATTTCATGTGCTTCATCTTTCTAACTGGGATATTTGTGTCCCCATAAAAGCAATAAACAATATACGATAATGATCACAATACCTCCAAAATCACACTAAGCATTGCTACCAGATATTAATGGGACAAATTCCACAGCTGAAATCTGAAAACATGCTTCTCACAAATCACAGCTGATATAAAGCCTTATAATTATTAACATTTCTAATAGAAATGAAAGCTTGAATAAAAGTGAATGAGGGTAAGGCACTGTTCCATCATCTTCAAATTTCCTTTGCAAAACATTTAGTCTTAACTGGCTCATTAATCTTTGGGGAAGGGGAACTTGCTGTTCCTACTTCGACTGGCCCTGGTCCAGTCCCACATTCCACATTAATTAGTTTAATAAGCATGGAATCAACGTTTCAAAAAGGCTATTACATACAATAAATAACCCTCAAATGCAGTATACCCTTTAAGTTGATTCACAATATGATTTTGTCTGGTGTCTGTTGAGGGATGAACATTGACTGGGATACTGCATGTTTTTGTTTGATTTCAACATACAAAGGAAAGGAATCTCAATTTAATTTCACAAATCAAGAAGAGCAATGGAGCATCAATCAAGAACCCCCATCTTTTGGATTGGGGAGGTCATGACATCATTATTAACGAAGGACCAAACTAAAATAGTAGCATTTCACACATTCGGTAAAGTAATTCCGAAGTATAATCGCTGTTGGAGAGTAAAATCTACAAACAGCAATCTGATAATAATATAATCAAAAACAGAAATTGCTGGGGAAAGTCTGCAGGTCTGGCAGCATCTGTGGTGAAAAAGCACAGTTCACGTTCAAGTACACTGACCTTTCCTCAGATCTGGCAGTAATTAGTAAAAGGTGGAATTTATGTTGGTGGGGGATTGGGCTTGGAAAAGGGGAGATGGGAGGAATGAGTGAACCGATAAAAGTGCTGATGGAGCCCAGAGAGAGACAGAGAGAGAGCAAAACAAAATTAGGCAGACAAATAGGACACTTGATAGTAAACAAGAAGAGAAAAGCTGATAATGAGGACAATGTGCAGGTGAATATGGGTTGGCCAAGCTGAAAGCAGCCATGTCATGATAGGTCCTGAGGTGTCAGGATGGGTAAAGGTCATGGAAGATGTTGTTCAGGCTCTAAGATTGAGCTCGATATTAAGTCCTGAAGTCTGCAAGGTCCCTGAGTGGAAGATGGGATGCTGTTTTTCCAGCTTGCGATCAATAGCCTCACTAGAGCACTGCAGCAGGCCTGAGATAGAAATGTTGGCAATAGAGCAGAGAGGTGTTTTGAAGTGTTGGACAACTAGAAGTGTGGGGTAATTCTTATTGACAGAATGTATGTGCTCTGCAAAGCAGTCACCTACTTTAAGTTTCATCCCTTCAGCGCACATTAGATCACACAGGGCAGAGAATACAGTAGACTAGGTTGAATAAAGAGCAGGTAAATTGTTGCATCACTTGGAAGGTGTGCCTGGAGCCTTGGATAGCGAGGAAGGAGGAGTTATACAGGCAAGTGTTACGATCGCATGGGAAAGTGCTGTGGGGCTATGGAGAAGGAGTGAACCAGGCTGTACCAGAAGGAACAGTCCCTGCAAAATGCTGACAAGGGAGGGGAAACGCACATCTAGTGGTGGCACCCCACCGAAGGTGGCTCAGCACACCAAACCCAACCCCAACCCCTGCCATCAGCATAAATACCACCTTTTCTCAGCACAGACACTGCCAGATTTGCTGAGTTTCTCCAGCAATCTTAGTTTTTGTTTCAAATCTCAGATTACAATGTTGGTTGAAGGATAAATGTCAGCCATAGAGACAGCAAAAACTTTTCCGTTCCATCAGTAACACCCTAGGATGTTTTACGGCCTGAGAGGGCAGAAAATGCCATCAAAACCCTCAGTCTTGCAGCGAGTGTCAACAATTCAATTTTTCCAACCCCAACCAATTTTCTTAAGAACACAAGAATATCACATACCATCAGCTGCCCTGTAATACGAGCTTGTCTTCTCCTCCAGGTCATACTGTGGGGAATAGTCTGATTTTCTATCACACACTTAACCTCCATGGTCTGTAGAGTGCTCAGCAGTTGTCCACCACCTTCTACCTGAAGCAGCCCTGTGTAACAAAATAGACGATACATGACACACACATTTGCAGCAGCAACTGTAAGGCTTCCTCAGGGTTTTGGGAAAAATATGTACTGTGTCATTGCAGCATTGATGTGTCAACCAACATTATACATTTAAGCTTTAGGAAGGGATCTCACCTTTTGACCCAGAGGTAGGTGTGGTATCAACTAGATCAGAAAATAAATGGGGACAAAAAATCAAAAAAGGTGTCTGTGCCCAACTCACAATTTTGGGACAGCCTTCGAGAATGCAGGCATGTCCATACTGGACCCACTGTTCATAGCGAATAAAAAAAACTACGTTCAAAGCATTAAATGTAGTTGCATTTCAACAGTATTTCTGATATAGCAAAATGTCCCAAAGAGATCACTGAGGATAAGGTAAAACTGACACGCAACAGTTATAATTTTAGGGAAAGTGAGGGAAGAGATATATACGGATAGATTGAGATTTTTGAATGCAAGGAGAAATAATAACAAGCTGCGTGGGTTAGAAATATAATTCCATGCAAAGATTTTATGATACCATGCCTCAGCCACCAATGATGAAATGGGAGTGGAGGTGGAAGGAGAATAACTAACATTAAGTTGGAGTTGCAAGGTTAGAGGTGCACTCAACTCACAATGGTTCACTGACAAAGGGTACAAACCAATGAGGAGAAGGTATGGGAAAACAAGTCCACAGAGGAACTTATGAATGAGGACAAAGGTTTTGAAGATAATTCAACGGCTGAAGGACTTGTATTGAGGATCAAGTGGAGGCCAAGGAACATTTCACATCACACAGGTGACTGAAGTTTGAATTAATTGGAACTGATGTATAAGAAGTTCAAGAAACCAACCAGCTAATAATTGGAGAAGCCACGCTCAGAGGTGAAAACACGTATATTGGGTGATTAAATTGACCATGAATCCAGACAAAGTAGACAGATTGAGAAAAAGTTCTCATTTGACAGAAGGATCAAGAGACAGAGGACACCAATTTAAGGTGACTGGCAAAAGCTATGATGACTGGAGAAAAGATTTCTTTACTCAACAATTGATTAGGTTCCAGAATGCACTGCCCAAGAATGTGGTGGAATCAAAATCAATTGTGACTGTCACAAGGCTACTGGATAATTATGTGAAGCAAACAGAAAATGCCCGGAGGAGATCCTGTGATGCAATTGGTGTTCCTGCCTCTGAACCAGAAGTTCTGGCTTTGAATGCCAACCCAAGTCTTGATGGCCAAGGAAGGTGTGTTCATGACAGGGCAAAGCAGGTTAAATATAAACCTGCAAATCCTTCCAACACACACCAATGGCAGGCAGTAACAGCAGGAGAGATTTGTTGTCAGCGACATGAAGGAAAAACATTGGAGCCTCAATCATCACCATCACAGATCCAGGCTATAACATGCATGCTAAACTAGGCTTACAATGTGGGCAGTTGAGAAAAACCTACTCAGGACAACCGTATGAGAACTGGGTGGAATTCAAATTATAGGGATTTATAAAATCATGAGGGGCATGGATAGGGCGAATAGACAAGGTCTTTTCCCTGGAGTGGGAGGAGTCCAAAACTAGAGGGCACAGGTTTAAGGCGAGAATGGAAAGATTTAAAAGGGACCTAAGGACAACTTTTTCCAGAGGGTAGTGCATGTACGGAATGAGCTCCCAGAAGAAGTGGTGGAAGCTAGTACAATTACAACATTTAAAAGGCATCTGAATGGGTGTATGAACAGGAAGGCTTTACAGGGATATGGGCCAAGTATTGAAAAATGGGGCTAGAGGTTTATTCAGGATATCTGATCAGCATGGATGATTTGGACTGAACTGTGTTTCCATGTTGAACAGGGTTCTAATGTTTTCATGAAGCATACAGGATCCCAACAGTAGCCAAGAGTTACAGAAAAGGTGTATTGGAGGCAGCAAAAATACAGCTACACCCATTCAAAAAATGCCAGGCTACAAAAAAAGTTGCAGAGCAGCAACTTGCTCTTCCAGAAAGATGGTACATACATAATGGGCCAGGTGACCATCTTCTGTACTGTACTGTACTGTAATTGTTCTACAATCAATACTTAAAAATGTAATTGCACTATAATTACACAGTATAAATTGGCCATTGTTGCAAAGGTTAACTCCTGCTTAACAATTACCTTCCCATAACCTCCAAATGTTTTTAAAGCACTCACCTGGATCAATGGAGACAAGCATGTGTTTCAGACATTCCCCTGGCCTGAACGTTTTCTCAATGTTGGCTAACTCCTTTCTCATCACTTTTTCCTCTTCTTTTTGCCGCTGAATATTTTCTTTCTCTGCTTTCCGTTGTTCTCTTACTTGCTGCTTTCTTAGTGCCTCTGATCGAGCATTTTCTATTTCTACTACATTTCTTTTTAGTTTTTTCTGTGGTTGGTATGAATCTAATGCTGCTTTTGTAGAGGAACGTGCATTCCTACCATGCAGTTCAGCTGAATTTAAATCTGGAATATGTGATGTTGTTGTTTGCCACTTACAAACTTCATCTCCTTCATCCGAATCTGAAACATCCCACGTAGAGTGTGAATGAAAAGCTTTCTGTCTAACAAACACAGGTTCTGCGTCTTGGCCTTCACTGAGCTGAGCAACTTCAGTCTCCTTAATTTCAGAATCATCTTGGATAATTTGACAGGCACTGGGAATTGATGCCTTGAGTAAAGAGTTAGGTTTGGAATTTTCTTGACTAGATTTAGAAACTGAGTAGTCAAACTTCTCCACACTTTGGTTTTTAGTGAGCTTTCTTTTCAGTCTCTCTGCTAGAGGGATAACAAGATCCTCATCACTATCACTCTCACTACTTGCAATTGTTACTACTTCATCAGGCAAGCATTTAACAGAGTGCCTGAGATTTGTCTGAGAACAGCTAGTTTTGGCCAGTGGAGGGTCACAATTTTCAGAGTCTGAACCTTCTACAACAACCGAGTTTGAATGTTCTGGAGTTCTGTGCTTGAAACCAAATGCATCATCACAGGCTGTGTGGCTTCGAAGGCCAGTAAAGCTGAAAACTGGCAGCTCAAGTGAATCGTTATTTAAATCTGTGTCACTAGTTTCTTCTTCCATCATCACACCATAGCATCTCCATTAATTCCAAGTTGTCATACCTCAAATAGAAAAAATATGCAACAGCAACATAAGTAAAGAAATTTACACAATTTCTGATGGGTTTTGTGCTGCTCAAGGTGAAAAAATGATTGTACTGAGCTACAGAATGTTACATAAAACCGTAATAATAGAATACAGGCACCCATTATCAGTATTGGCAACATCCAGCACAGATTAGACGTACAGTAATGCACTTTCTATTCTAACCCAACAACTTGCTTCAGCCACCACACAACTAATGGCTGCAACTTTTCCCTTTTCCTGTAACCATCCCATGGACTTTCTGCGACTTAATTCCTCCAAATGAATTTCAATCTCAATCCAAATAACCAAGAAGTGGGTTGATCCTGTTCTAAAAATTAAAAACAGTACTGATGGCAAGCTGAAAGGAAGCTGCAAGAATATTTATTAAGGAAGGTATAATGTTACACCAGAGATTATAAAAATGGTACAAGGAGCAATTTATCTTGCTTTTTATTTATAATGAATTTTAAAAACTAAAAATATAGACAGAAAAAATTTCTGGGCTTTACTAACAGTCTTTGGATAAAGAAATATCATGATGATGAAATGGTTCATCATGCCTTATGCCAATCTTAGAGAAGGTAGCATTTCAGACACTACACTTACTTCCAGTGGCACCATCTATGGAAGATCCATTAGGATGCTCATCTTTTAGTTTATTAACTGTAGTTAATAGTAATTCTGCTTCCTCCTCAGATTTACTGCCTTGATGCTGTTTAGAAGGCTGACCGTTACCCATTCCTTTGTCTGCCCGACTGTTTTTCTCTCTCACTGGGCTCCAACAACACCTATCATTTACTCCTCTCCCCTCGATCAACTTTTTCCTAGCTAAGGCCAGTTCTCAAGAATGGTCACTGGACCTGAAATGTTAATTCTGCCTTCTCTCCACAGAGAAGCTGCTGGGTTTTTCTAACAATTTCTGTTTTTCTTTCAAAAATTTTCCTTGTTGTCAAAGAAGTTCTCAACTGAATACCAGTGGTATAGCCTACTTCAGTCATTCCTTCTCCCAATCTCAGCTACGTCAAGATTAATCTTTCCCAGTTGTCTTTGAAAAAGTGACTCTTGTGCTGATGCTTGGAGAACCTTACACCTTCAGTCAAAAAACTATATTCAATACTAATCTATTCTTTGTCATTCAATCTATTTTCATTGTTTTGTTCCACAGGCATCAATGTCCTTCAGACTATTTGCACTACTTTTTGGAAGTCAATGTGCAGCAACCATATCAAACACATTCCTTTCATGTAACCTACTACCTCACTAAAAACAAAACTCAAACGAATTAGTTAAAACACAATTAGCCCTTAATTCCTGTGGCTGGAATCGTGCCTGCACAAAACAAAATGATTACAGGAAGGAATGTTTCTGAAGAAGGGTCTAGGGCCCGAAACGTCAGCCTTCCTGCTCCTCTGATGCTGCTTGGTCTGCTGTGCTCATCCAGCTCTACACCTTGAAATCACAGGAAGGAATGTATTAGTTTTAATATGTTAAAAAAAGTTGAATCAATGCGATCAAATTGTGCACATACATGGTAATACTGCACATACTTGTTTGCATTTAGCTTTGAATATATATCACATATAAAAAATCCACCAAAAATAAAAATAAAAACTATATTTCCATATCGTGCACCCGGATGATATTGGAAAACTGACAGATGAACATCAACCACAAACTGATCCTACCTCGCGTACTAGCAACCACAGCATCAAACTCCCAGTTTAAAATTCAGCAAACGCGCAAACGGACAAGCATCGCAGAAGCTCAAGCGCGGGTACAGTGGAGAGGCGGGAGATCCAGTGGGAGAACGGCAGGCGTGGCGGGGCTGGGAGGGCGGTGGGGGAAGAGGAAACATCGGAGTCATCCAGCAGCGCGCTCTTCTCCAAACTGCCGCCACCGCCACACTAAACCCCGCCCACCGATCACCCATTGGCTCGGGGCACAGATTTTCACCCAATCAGCTCGGTGTAAATACTAACACCTGAAGAAGGACTGAGGCTCCGAAAGCTTGTGTTTTCAAATAAACCTGTTGGACTATAACCTGTTGTCGTGTGATTGCTGACCTTGTCCACCCCAGTCCAACACCGGCACCTCCACATCTTCAATAGCAATGTCTTAATGGACAGCCGGATGAGCCATTGGGAATACCGTATTTATTCGGCTCCGAACGGCCGGAAAACGCATTAGATGAAAATGACAGTCCAGAAGCAAACGTATAGGAGTGTTTATAGGCCTTCTGAAAATATTGATGAGAATTTTGAACAAGACGATACCTAGTACTGTTTGTTGTGCCTCACAGACTCTTCCTCTGTCCGCCAACTGCCAAAACGACACAAGCGCAAGACGCACATGCGCACCGCTCACGATGAGGCGAACGCATGCGCAATACCGCACCCTCGCCCAAGCCTGGGTTTGAAAATTTCTCTTTTTGTCGTGGTTAGGAGGAAAAGTAATCCCCACTAAGCATCTATTGTTCTGTAAAATATAGAAAGGAATGCCTGGTTGGTGCGGCCTTTAACCTTGTAGCTACGTAGAGCCTGTTTAGGCTAACCAGGTTCAGGGGTCAGGAAGATGGCGGCGCTCATATCCTGGATCAGAGCTGGTACTCAAAGTGGTGAGTTAAAACATGTTTACACGTGTCCTAAAGACTAAGGAAGCTGCAGTTAGTATCTACAAGCTGTTTACAGTTTTATGTAAAAAATACCCGTTTTGCTTGGATTCTGAGAAAAAGTACGCTATCACAAATCCCGAAGGCAGGACAGATTAATCGGGCAATTGAGAAGGCATACTGGACGCTTCCTTTATCAGTCCTGGCATACATTATAAGAGCTGGGAGGTTATGTTGCAGCTGTACAGAACTCTGGTTAGCATTTGGTCACTATTTCTGGTCACCACACTATGAGAAGGATTTGATCGCACGGGAGCAGGTGCAGAGGAGATTTACCAGGATATTAAAAACTGAAAGAACTGCGGATGCTGTAAATCAGGAAGAAAAACAGAAACAGTTCTGAGGAAGGGTCACCAGACCCGAAGCATTAGCTCTTTTTTTTCTCACAGCTGCTGCCAGAGCTGCTGAGCTTTTCCAACAACTTCTATTTTTTTTTAACCAGGATATTGCTTGGGATGGAATGTCTTAACAACTAAGAAAGGCTGGATAAGCTTGGATTGTTTTCTTTCATGTGGCCAGTGTTGGACTGGAGTGGACAAAGTCAGAAGACGCATGACACCAGGTTATAGTCTAACAGGTTTATTTGAAATCACAAGTTTTTGGAGCACAGGCCCTTTGTCAGGTGCAATGAGAGAGAAGAGCACACAGATACAGAGTTTATAGGCAGAGAGTTCAAGGGCTGAGATATCAAAAGATCATACAGCTGGTGTGAGTGGAGTCTCTGTGGGTGACCAAGCGTGTTAGATGATCAGTAAATTGTCAACAGGTGAAAAATCAATGAAAGGATGACCTATAATCCAATTAAATGAGGCACAGATAATTACAAAAAAATTAAAAAAGTGATGCTGAAGACAAATCAAATGACTGGAATAACATGATAGGTATAAGACTCGTGTGCTGAGGGTCTAACCACAGTAATAAGTAATTCAAAAATGTACAAACTAATTAAGAGAGAGAGATCATAACAATTTATCTGGGACAGTAAGGAAGAACAGTGTGGTGGGATCACATGTAGTACGACATGAACCCAAGATCACAGCTGAGATCGCCCTCGTGGGTACAGAACTTGGCTAACAGTATCTGCTCGGTGATTCTGTATTGTTAAGTATCTTGAAGTCTGCCTTGGAGGACGCTTCCTTGAAGATTGAAGGCTGAATGCCTTTGACCGCTGAAGTGTGCTCCCGCTGGGAGGGAACATCCCTGTTTGGTGATTTTGCGCAGTGTCCATTCATCCATTGTCATAGCATCGGCATAGTCTCGCCAATATACCATGCCTTGAGGCATTCTTGCCTGCAGCTTATGAAATAGACAACGTTCGCCAAGTCGCATGAACATCTGTGTACGTGGTGAGTGGTGGTCGCACATGTGATGTTGTATCCATGTTGATGATCTGACATGTCTTGCAGAGGTTGCCATGACAGCGTTGTTTGGTGTTGTGGTCGACGTTGTCCTGAAGGCTGGGTAGTTTGCTGCAAACAATAGACTGTTTAAGGTTTGGCAGTTGTTTGGCAAGAAGTGAAGGCGTAGGGAAGATCTTGGCGAGATGCTCATCATCATCAATGACATGTTGAAAGCTGCAAAGAACATGGTGCAGGTTGTCCACTCTGGGGGAGTACTGGACGACGAAGGGTACTCTATTGGTTGTATCCCGTTTCTGATTCTGAGGAGGTTTTTTTGCAGTTTTTCGCTGTGGCACATCAGAATTACTGATTGATGAGTTGAGCCTCGTATCCCATTCTTAGAGGGCATGCTTCAAAACCTTTAGGTGTCCAACACATTCCTCCTCTTCTGAGCAGACCCTTTGTATGTCTAGGACTTGTCTGTAAGGAATGGCTTCTTTAATATGTTTAGGGTGGAGGCTAGAGAAGTGCAGCATCATGTGGTTATCTGTGGGCTTGCGATAGAGTGAGGTACTGAGGTGTCCGACCTTGATGGAGATGCGTGTATCCAAGAATAAGGCTGATTCTGAAGAGTAGTCCACAATAAGGCTGATGGTGGGATGAACCTTGTTGATATCACTATGTAGTTGTTTCAGTGATTCCTTGCCATGAGTCCAAAGGAAGAAAATGTCGTGAATATACCTAGTGTATAGCATTGGTCATAAGTCCTACACAACAAAGAAGTCTGACTTGAACTTGTGCATGAAAATGTTGGCATATTGGGGTGCAAATTTGGTCCCCATGGCTATTCTGTGTGTCTGGATGAAGAACTGGTTGTTGAAGGTGAAGAAGTTGTGGTCGAGGCTGAAGCGGATGAATTGTAGGGTGGAATACAGAAATTGGTAGTTTTTGGTGTTGAGTACTGAGGCTGTTACAGCGATGCCCTCATCGTGAGGGATGCTGGTATAGAATGCCGAAACGTCCATTTTGACGAAGAACATTCCTGGTTCGACTGGTCTGTGGGTGCTGAGTTTCTCTAAGAAATCTGTAGTGTCATGACAGAAGCTGGGAGTTCCCTGTAAGGTGGGTTTCAAGATGCCCTCGACATAGCCAGAGAGGTTCTCGCACAGGGTCCCCCATTTCCTGATATGATGGGACGTCCAGGTGTGTTGGCTTTGTATATCTTCAAAAGGCAGTAGAAGTCCCCTATGCGGGAAGTACGCGGGATGAGAGTGTGTTTGGTACTGTAAAGGACTGGATCAAAAGTCTTGACTAGTCTGCTCAGTTGTCGGGCGTGTTCTTTGGTTGGATCAGCAGGTAGTTATCTCTAGTGTTCCTGGTTGTTCAGTTGTCTGTTCTGTTCTGGATGACAGTGGCTCCTCCTTTGCCATCAAACCAGCAGACAATGTTGTGATTGTCTTGAGAGCATGGATGGTGTTGCGTTGTGCCTGGGTGATGTTTTGTGCTACTTTGAGAGTGCGGCTGATGAATCTGGTGATCATGCATTCTCTGATGGCTTGAGCACACCTGTCAAGTCCAGGGCAATGGCCCTCCAGAAGGGTCCAATTTGACCGGAGGTAAAAGGTACTGCAGATGCTGGAGAATCCGAGATAACAAGCATGGGGCTGGATGAACACAGCAGGTCAAGCAGCATCATAGGAGCAGGAAAACTTGACGTTTCGGGCCTAGACCCTTCATCAGAAGTTGGGGAGGGGAAGAGGGTTCTGAAATAAATAGGGAGAGAGGGGGAGGTGGATAGAGGAGAGGATAGGTGGAGAGGAGGCAGACAAGTCGAAGAGGCGGGGATGGAGCCAGTAAAGGTGAGTGTAGGTGGTGGGGTAGGGAGGAGATAGGTCAGTCCAGGGAGGACAGACAGGTCAAGGGGGCGGGATGATGTTAGTAGATAGGAGATGGGGGTGGGGCTTGAGGTGGGAGGAGGGGATAGGTGAGAGGAAAAACAGGTTAGGGAGGTGGAGATGAGCTGGGCTGGTTTTGGGATGCAGTTGGGCGAGGGAAGATTTTGAAGCTTGTGAAATCAATCTTCCCTCCCCCAACTGCATCCCAAAACCAGCCCAGCTCATCTCCACCTCCCTAACCTGTTTTTCCTCTCACCTATCCCCTCCTCCCACCTCAAGCCCCCCCCCCCGCGCCGAGCTACTAACATCATCCCGCCCCCTTGACCTGTCTGTCCTCCCTGGACTGACCTATCTCCTCCCTACCCCCCTACCTACACTCACCTTTACTGGCTCCATCCCCGCCTCTTCGACTTGTCTGCCTCCTCTCCACCTAGCCTCTATCTGCCTCCCCCTCTCTTTCTATTTATTTCAGAACCCTCTTCCCCTCCCCCATTTCTGATGAAGGGTCTAGGCCCAAAACGTCGAGTTTTCCTGCTCCTATGATGCTGCTTGACCTGCTGTGTTCATCCAGCCCCATGCTTGTTATCTCGGGTCCAATTTGACTCCTTCTTTGCCCATCTTTTATAAATTCCTACTTTAGAAATAAAACCAGTCTGACTCCAAACCAAAATACAAACTGATTCTAAACAAGGCCTCACACCTAACGTGCATTGTCTGACCAAAAATGTCACCTCTTCGTTACACTAATAAAACCTTTAGTTCTCTCAGGGCAGTGATTTGAAAGAAATTTGGGGATTTACGTATACATATTAATCAGTTAAGACCTTCTAACTGAGTAACGATTTAACAGCATCTTAGGTTTGTTGAATACATCTTCATCAGTGGTGTGACCCTTTGATCTTTTACTTATAAAGTTTGTGTTTTGTGTGTTTCTTTCTCACTTCAGCTGACAAATGAATTACACTGTGCAAGCTGGTGTTTTCAAATAAACCTGTTGAACTGTAAGCTGGTGTTGTGTGCCTTCTGACTTTACTTTCTTTGGACAGAGAAGGCTTGGACATGGCCTGATATAAGATTATGAATAAGGTTGATAGAAAGCAGCTGTTGCCTTTAGTTAAAGGGTCAATAACAAGGCAGCACACTTAAGGTGAAAGGCAGGTTTAGAGGGAATTTGAGAAAAACTCTTTTCATTCAGTGGGTCTGGAATGCACTGCCTGGGAGCATAGTTGAGGTGGGTAAATCGATATTTTTTTTTTTAAATTGTACTAGTATGAGCCAGTTGAAATGTCATAACATTCAAGGCTATGGGCCAAGTGCCGGAAAGTGGAACTCAGTGGACCAAAGGGCCTCTTCTGTATGGTATGATTTTATGAATTTTCATTTAATTTGACACATGGTTGTTAATCAAGAGAATGATACTGTTTGTTGTTTTTAAAAATAATACTTTGGGCTGCAATTGTATATATTCTAGTGACCTACTACGGATTGCTGAAGGTGACCAAGCATGTGAGCTTAGAGCTGTGCTTTAAAGTTCTAAAATAGGATATTTTCCACTGAAATAAGTGCAATAAGAAGAATCCACTAACAGCCTGCATTTGTGCGCTGTTGTCTGAGGAATAAATATTTAAACCATTTCACATGTGAAAATTGATAGGAGAACTGGTGTTGTATGCGGTTAAACAGGGGTCCGATTAAAACGAGCAAGTGGTCAAGAGAATAAAGGAACAGAGAAGGTTAACATTCACATAATGTGCAAGATACCTGCGTTATGTGAATGCTAATGCTGAAATATAAATGACCATTAGGGACTGCCCAAGGGCAACAGATTGAGGTCTCTAGAGTGGAAACCAGTACTGATATGACTGATGCATTTGGCATTGCAGATGCAGCCAATAGAAAAAAGGATGGGATTTTTAAAGGTAGTGTGTTTTAAATCGAAATGGCCATGGCAAAACGAAGCTTTGAAAAGTTTGTTGGTAAAGATTGCTAAAGCAAAACCCAAGAAAGGAAGAAATAGGGCAATACTTGAATGTCATGTGCAAATGGAAAGTAAAGTACCTTTCCTGAAACTCTGATGATTATAAAAAGACAAAAGCATTTTGGTTCATTGTAATTCTTCAGTCTAATTAAGTGTTTCAGTTCCCCATTGTGGCACCAGTTGTTTGTCAGATTAATTTTCTGTGTTTTCCTTCACTACACTTTACTGGTGGTTCATTTCAAATGTTGATCACCCTTTGTGCAAAAAAAAAATCACTAATATTAGTTATAAATTTACATTATCTATTCACCATTCATTACTTTATGTAGCTCGACCACATGTAGTATGATCATAGAATCAAAGAAATTTACAAATAGAACATATTCAGCACATCATGTCCATGTCAGCTAAAAAAGAACTGTCTGGCTTAATCCCACTTTCCCCAGTTTCTGTGCGTGATACTTCAAGTGCATATTTAATTATTTTTGAACGTGGAAGGCATTTCTACCATATCCACTATTTCAGGCAATAAATTCCAGATCTTCTCCATCCTCTGGGGAAAAAAGAGAACTAGGTAATTTGGTGCCTCTTATCAAGGCTGCTTATAAATTTATACACTTCCAATTAGATTTTCCCTCACCTTATCAAATCTGTCATAAGAAGTAAAATTTTTAAGTCTGGGAACATATTTGTAAATAACCTCTGTACCTTCTATAACATGGTCATCAGAACTGTATCCACCATTGAGGTTGGACCAAGTAAATTTTGATTTTCTAGAATCCCTACAGTGTGGGAACAGGCCCTTTGGCCCAATAAGTCCACACCAAACCTTGGAGCATCCCGCCCACACCCGTCCCCTTGTAACCCACCTAATCTACACATCCCTGAACACTACGGGCAATTTAGCACTGCCAATCCACCTAACCTGCACATCTTTGGATAGTAATTTGTGTTTGTGATCTGTAATTATTTAGCACGTCTTTGCTTTTCAAAAAAGAACACAATGTTAGCAGTCTTCTAGCCTTCTAATATCTGTGTAGTCAGGAAGGCTTGGAAAATAATCTAGGTCTCCATTGCTCTGTTACTGGCTTTCACTGAATTGTTACAACACAAGAAGCTATTTGGCCTCTCATGACTGAGCCGAAACTCAGCAGGAACAATTCCACTCAGCCACTCTGCAGCTTTCTCCCTGTTACCTACACATTCTTCCTGTTTGGATTTTTTTTCCTTTAGTCTTTGATGAGATGAGATCAGGCAGCATTTATTGCCCATCCGTAATTGCCCAGAGGGCAGATCAAGTCAACCACATTGCTGTGGGTCTGGAATCACATGTAGGCCAGACCACGTACAGTTGGCGGTTTCCTTCCCTGAAGGACATTAGTGAACCAGATGGGTTTTCTGACAATCGACAACGGGTTTGTGGTCATTTTTAGATTCTTAATTCCAGATATTTTATTGACTTCAAATCCCATTGTCTGCCATGGTGGGATTCGAACCCAGATCCCCAGAAGCTTATCTGGATCTCTGGATTAACATTCCAATAATAAAAGCACTAGGCCATTGCCTCTTCGCAATAATGAATCCATTTCTGTCTTCAGTGCCTTGCTTGAACTTCTGTCTACTCCAATCAGAGTATACTCCGATAGGGCGGCACGGTGGCTCAGTGGTTAGCACTGCTGCCTCACAGCGCCAGGGACCCGGGTTCGATTCCAGCCTCGGGTGTCTGTCTGTGTGGAGTTTGCACATTCTCCCCGTGTCTGCGTGGGTTTCCTCCGGGTGCTCTGGTTTCCTCCCACAGTCAAAAGATGTGCAGGTTAGGTGGATTGGCCATGCTAAATTGCCCGTAGTGTTCAGGGCGGTGTAGGTTAGGTGGGTTGTTTTGCGGGGGGGGTCTGGGTGGGATGCTCTGAGGTTCAGTGTGGACTTGTTGGGCCGAAGGGCCTGTTTCCACACCGTAGGGATTCTGTGAAAAAAAATCTCGGGCAGTGCATTCTAGTCTGAATCACTTACCAGAAGAAAAGGTCTTTCCTCCCGTTGCCATTCTTTCTTTAAACCTTCACCTTTTGGTTCTCAGTCCCTCCACCAATGAGAACAGTTTTCCCCTACATTGTCTCTTGAGATCCCTCATGATTTTGAATATCTCTATCAAACTTACCGTCAACCTTCTTTCTTCTAACTATCTCAGTTTCTCAGGTCTATCCATGTAATTAGTGTTCCTCACTACTGGGACTGTTCTCTCGAGTCTTTTCTGCATTCACTGTAATGTTAATTCCCACCTCATCATTGGATTCCTGAATTTCTCATCTATGCCTTTGTTATCTTTTGACTTGATTATACCAATTCTGTCCTGGCCAACTTCCCGTCTTTCAGCCATCATGAGCTTGAGGTGATCCAAAACTCAGTTCCCTATATTCTAACAGGCATCAAATGTGTACACTTTTCAACCCTGTAATCGCTGACTTACATTGGATACCTGCTACTCCCCAATTTTAAAATTCTCACGTGTTTTCAAATCGCTTTTTTCTCCCACACGCACCGTCTCTGTCTCTCCCCCTCTCCCACTATCTCCAATCCTAGAATCCTTCTGGAAATCTAAATTCCTGCAATTCTGAATTCTTAAGTATCCCTCATTTTAACTGCTATGCTATTGATCGCCATGGTTTAAACAGCCAACCTCTTAAGCCCTGGAATATCTCTCCGTGAAATTTTCTGCCTCTAACTGTTTAAAAATGCAACCTAAAAGGTACTTTCATGACCAAGCTTTAGATCATCTGCCCTGTATCTCCTTAAATTGATTTTTGTTTTGACTGGTTTCACTCCTATTAATGTAAAAAATTGGAATAGGCTGTATGACACCTCAAGCCATCTCCCATTTTCAATAAGTCATCAATAATCTTTGACCTACATTTCATTTTCCTGCCATGTCAAATAGCTTTTGATTCTCTTAGAGAGTGCTCAGTAGTTAAACATATTCTATGATCTAGAATTCACAACTCACTGAGTGAAGGATTTTTTCATTTCAACTCTGATCATTCCTTGATTCGCCTTTAAGACAAAAACACTGGATACCGCAAAGGCTGTAGGCCCTGACAACTTTCTGGCATTAGTGCTGAAGATTTGTGGTCCAGAAGTTGTCACACTTGAACCAAGCTGTTGTAGTACAGCTTCAACTCGGGTAACTGTCTGGCAACGTAGAAAAAATGTTTATCCTGACATATACACAAATAGGAGGACAGATCCACCCTGGCCAATTACTGCCCCTTTAATCTGCTGACGATCATCAGTTCAGAGATGGAAGGTGTCATCAATAGTGCTATCAAACAGTGCTTGCTTAGCAATAAGATGCTCAGTTTGAGTTCAACTCGGGCCACTCAGCCCAAGACTAACTTACTGCCTTGGTCCAGGCATGGACAAAAGAGGTGAACTCCAGAGAATGACTGCTGTTGACTGAGTGTGGCATCAAGGAAGTCTGGCAAAACTAGAGTTATATTTGGCACAAAGGAAAATGGTTGTGGTTATTAGAGGTGATTCATCTCAATTCCACAAAATTACTGTCGGTGTTCCTCTGGGTAGCATCCGAGGCCCGACAATTTTCATGAACCGAATCGTTGACCATCGCTCCATCATAAGGTCAGAATTGATGACTGCACAATGTTCAGCAGCATTTGCGACTCCTCCGATACTGACAGTGTCCACATTTGAGCTGACAAGTGACCAGTAACATTTATGCCACTTAAGTGCTGACCCAGACAGAAAAGACTACATTTCCTGAATTTACCTGAAATGGTAAATTCTTATACTGAGACTGTAATTCCTAATTTGAGATTCATTTCCAGGGAAACAGTCATTCAGCATCAACCATATTACATCCAATTAGAATCTGAAACACCTTTTAGATATTTTTAAAGTATGCTCATAAATGCAATTGACTGAATGTGTTTTCTATAATTACATGACAGACTTATAACTCAGTAATTTTCTCAATTTTCTTTTTCTATTTCACCTTGCACAGTTTCAGAAGATCTTCCTCCAGATACCCGTTTGATAACCTGCCTTCTGTTTTTAATATTCCATAGGATTTTTGGCTTTTCCACAGTCAGCAATTATTGCTGTGAGATGTGCATCCAAAAAGGCAGGTGGCAGTTCCAAAAATCTGGGCGGGAATAGTCCAGGTCGGCGATATGGATGGAAGAAAGGCGATGGTATGATTATTTTAAATCCATCTGTTCAAATATTTACGACAACCATAACTTCTATGGTTGGTGCGACTTAAACCTCAGACCTTCCAGTCCAGAGCTAGAAACACTCCCACTGTGCAACACGATCATTCAGGCGATGATATAAATATTCTTGATCACTCTGTTCAGACATATTATGTCACACCCTGGAGTAGGTAGGATTTGAACTTGAGCCTTTTAAGGACAATACCACTGTGCCCCAAGACCCCTTTTAAAATGTAAATAGCAAAGGATGATTTTGATCCATCGATCTTGGATTATAGATCCAGCATGGTTCTGCTGTGCCACTCTGCTGCGTGTTTTAACAAAAGCGTATTTTATGCACAGCCAATTAGACAGAGATCAGCCAAGAAACAATGATATATACTGGCCTTTAATGGTAATATTTTTCCATAACAGCTGAGTAAGCCTGCTTAATTAACAATGGGAAGAGTAACTATCCTCAACTTTAAAATCTATATTCTTCAAGAGCTTAGAAATCACAGTTCCAAATTTGTTATCATCATGCAGACCCTTGGGGGAACAACGCAGTCTACCGCCCTGCAGTCTGGAAAAATAGCTCGCTCTTGTTTTAAACCAAGCTGCCACCTACCCTCTTTTTGTATGAACTTCAGTTTTGTTAACAATAGTTTTTTCTGACCATTTTAAAGATTTTCAAGATGATTTATAGCTCAGGTTGTGGATGAGGTTGTAGACATGCTTGCCAAGCTGGTGGGTTTGGTTTCAAACGTTTCATCACCCTGCTAGGTAACATCGTCAATGCGTCTCCAGTGAAGTTTCAGTGTTCTGCCCCACTTGTTATTTATATGCCTCGGTTTGCTGAGGTGGTTAGTATTACTTCCGGTTTTGTTTCTCAAAATTTTGTAACATACAAAATACCATGCAAGGACAGTGAGAAACACTACATAGGCCAAACCAGAAGAAAATTGACTGTACGGATACACAAACATCGACTAGCCACCAAGAGACACGACCAATTCTCACTTGTCTCGCTACACGGACAACAAAGGACACAAATTCGACTGGGACAACACATCAATAATCGTATAAGCCAAACAAAGACACACCAGGGAATTCCTGGAGGCCTGGTATTCCAACTGGAGCTCCATCAATGAACTCATTGAATTAGACCCTATGTACAAACCACGGAGAAACAAAACCAAAAGTAATACCAACCACCCCAACAAATCAAGGCATATAAATAACGAGTGGTACAGAACACCGAAACTTCACTGGAGGCGCACTGACAATGTTACCAAGCAGGGTAACGAAACATTTGTAACCAAACCCACAGGCTCGGCGAGCATGTCTACAACCTCACCATTTTAAAGACGTTTTAAAGATCCATATAGACAACATCCATTGTATTCTTTTCATTAACCTGCTATCATATTAGTCAAGCTCACTCTGTCTTTTATGAATCTGCTCTTATTCTCCCTCGTTAATGAAATTCTCCAAGTGCCTATTGATTACTTTTCCCCAGATTGTTGCTTATGACCGTTTACTCTTATTGATATTAAACTAAAGGGGCTGTAGCTTGGGGAACTTAGAATGAATAAGTTACCTAGTCCAGATGGCTTGCTAGAGGAAGGGGAGTGAAGGATTTGCTATAGTCTTACAATCTTCCCTAGCTATGGGAGAGATGCCAAATGATTGGCGAGTGGGAGATGTAACATCTTTATTCAAGAAACATTATAGGGACATTCCTATTAATTATAGGTTGCGGAAGGTGTAAGCTTAATTGACAGGTGGCCGGTACCAGTGAAAAGAAAAGAGGAATAAGGTGCAGCAGAGAGTGTGAGTATTATATAATGCTAGAGACTGCAGCAATATCATATTAGATAAAACGGATTAAGAATCTGAGGAATGCAAAGACTGCCACATCATGGTACAATAATCGCTCTTAGCCAAGTGCCAACAGAGAATTGGCACAGTCCCAGCTCCTGCAAGTCCTCCTTCCTGATTGGTCCGAGACATATTAATCAATTAGGTTCTTCTGAGCGTGTTTCAGGAATTCCTCCCCTTCCTGAGCCTTTACTATAACATTAATTACCAAAATGTCGATTGTGATGAAGTACTGCAACATCACCACTTTGTAGTCCTTGCGCATCTGTGTGAATTCCCTGCCAAATATGCCTATTTGAAGGCCTATAGGTAATAGCCCAGCAGCATGATTCTACTCCATTTTGCTTCTCTCACCAATGGAATTCTCTCTTTGCTCCCTCAGTACATGTCCTTTTTTCAACAATAAAGTCCATACTACCAGCCTCCTCTCATTTTCTCTTCCTTTCTTTACGAACCTTTAATTTCCTTACATAGTAAGTGGTCTCACCATTTCTCAGCCATGTTTCTGTTATTGCCATTGCATAATTTTCCTACATGTTTATATGTTCTTGTAACTCACCAACCTTATTCATCACATTTTATGTACTTGCATATGTGCTTTGTAAAGCTGTCCTCCATTTTTGTTTATACTCCCCTTCCAAGTTGTGTCTTGTTGGCTTTTCTCTCAGCACTCAGATCCGTTTCTTCCTTATCACACCTTTTAAATGTCTCTCTAGTATACTGCTATTATCATGATTTTCATCTTTTGCTCTGGGCAACCTCCCAAACTGTTCCACGTCTTTCCCACCAACCCCCTCCAGCCACCAACATACAAAACATATTCCAGCTCCTTTCGGTTCAGACGAAGATTCATACTAAATGTGAAACATCAATTATGTTTTTCTCTCCATAGATGCTGCCATATCTGCTGAGTTTCTCTAGTACTTTCTGTTTTTGATTTGTAAACCTGTCTTTGTAGTCCACGTAGTCCTTTTTAATCTGCTCCTACGTAAAATGTTACTAATTCTTTCTGTAGCGCTGTCCAACAATCTTACACATTTATGCACCTTATTTTGTTTCTTTACTGTATGCTGGTGCTCAATGCCTACACCCCTAACCCCACCTTCCAGCAGCCCACTCTGGCAATTTAAATCCTGACTAGCCAAACTAGTCCTTCTACCATTGAGTACACTGGTCATCAATCTTGTCAAGGTGAAACATGTCCTTTTTAAATAAGTGCCTCTTACGCCAGAACTATTCTTCAAACATCAGTGACAGATGTAGACGAAACATATGAACCTACACTGAGGAGTAGCAAATATTACAAGCATGACTTTGGTAACAAAGCTTGATCCTCTGTTCCAGTTTTTTGTATCAGCATCCAATAATGTCTTAGGATGTTTCATCAGGGATGGTCAGTGAGAGGTGATATGCTGACCTAAGTAATTCTATTCCAATTGTGCACGCGTGTGTGTGTGTGGAATGGCTTGATGTATCTATTTTCTCCATTACATAAGAATTTCTAAGCAATAACAAAAGTAAATATGAAATGTAAGTCAGATCACATTGTTAGGACTAGCCACAGCTGGACTAATATTTGCCCACATTCTTTCTCTGGCCAACTGTGTAGTTTTGCAGTTATTAGCCTGCTGCCTAGCATTGGGGTATGTTCTGGACTGACATGTGACTTCACATTAACTACATGTCTTGAATGTAAGCAGTAGCCTACTGCAGGGCTTGCCTGAGGAACAAAATACCAAAGGCATTATGGCTGCTGTATTTACCCAGTTCTCAAAATGAATCATACTGGAACATCTGGAGCTATGTTGTAAAGTTCTTTATAAACAAATTCTATATAACTTGGTCTTTACAAGTGCCACATGTCATTTTGGCACAGCATTAACTTTTTGCAACTTTACTGATTCCCTGTGAATGGTGGAATATTCAACTGTGGAGGATATTGCAGCTGTTTCCTGCCCACTGAGAGTCAGTTGAGGATCCTGGAAAGTCATCCAGACCTGAATTACTGTCTGATTTTTTTTTTTTTTTTTTTCCCTTCTCCCTTTCTCTGCTTCAGATACCAATTGGAACATACCACTTGCAACCTCGAGGTATTGATGAGAAGCAAGCTGGGGTCTCAGTGAAATATTTTATAACTTTGAGTGTGGGGATAGGATTTGGTCACACATAAAATAACATTTGATGTACAGGAGAAGAAACAGTGGGTGAAGGGAAGAAGATGTTCCTTATCTCTGAACTCTCTCTATAGTTTGTTCCATTACTGGAGCCCTGCTGTTTCAGTCTCTCTGTCTTTCTTTCTTCTCATCCTCCCACCGACACAAAAAAAGAACTGGGGAAATGTCTGACAAACTCTTTTTGCCTTTATTTCCATAGGGGATTTTGTTCGTATAGGAAACATTTTGGCAACTCAGCGCCTGATTCGCTGGCACCCAGGAGCCAATGTAAGTTATTGCTGTAGAACCTTTAGGACAAACTAAGAGAGAGAGATCAGATCTGTCATATTTCTGAAGGATTTTAATTCAATTTTAAATCAAGTATGTATAGGACACTTATCAGAATGGTTCAGGCTAGGAGGGTTTTGAATTACAAAGTTAGGTTGGATAATTTGGGTTTGTTTGGATCAAAGTTGATTGAGGGGAGATTTGATAGATGTGTACAAGATTTAGATTTGGGTTCATGGTGGCACAGTGGTTAGCACAGTACTGCTTCACAGCACCACCAACCCGGATTTGATTCCAATCTTGCGTGACTGTGTGGTTTTTTCCATGTTCTCCCATCGGCTTCCTCCAGATGCTCCTGTTTCCTCCCACAGCCCAAAGATGTGCAGATTAGGTATATTGGCCATACTAAAAAAAAATGCCCTGTAGTGTCCAGGGATGTGCAGTTTAAGTGGTTAGCCATGGTAAAAACCCCATTCAGGATGTGGGTCTGGGTGGAATGCTGTTTGGAGGATCAGTGCAGACTTGATGGCTTAAATGGTCTCCTTCTGCACTTAGGGAATCTATGGGAGAGAAACCTCAAACAAATAATATGGTAAACAAAGAAAATCTTTTCCCTTTAGTGGATGGTACAGGGACTAGTGAACTCATTTTTAAGGTTTTGGGAAAGAGATACGGGGTCATTGTGAGGAAGAACATTTTTAACACAGCACATGATAATGACCTGAAAACACTGCCTACGCAGGTGTTGGAACCAGGGATGGTAAATGACTCAAATGGAAACCAGACAGGCACTTGAAAGGAATAAACTTGCAGGACCAGGAGGAAATAGGACTGACTAGATTGCTAGATACAAAAGAATACAAGGAATTAATGAGCTAATCACATCTTTTGTTCAGATCCTTCCAGATACCAGATTTTTATTTGCCACTTTTCTCACATTTTGTCTGTTGCACTCTTGAAATCTGTCATTGTTAAAGGCTTAGGAGTTAAGGTGGGAGTGATTCTTAACAATTGGAATGCTTTGTGGGATACTATTAACTCAAGTTAGAAGGAATTGTCCAGAAATTACCTGAAATATGTGTGGAATTACTTAAACTGGGAACAGATCAGAATACTTGGTGCGGGGAGAAGAGTACATGGGACATTATTGGAGCCTGAGCAATCAGGATCACCCTACTGGGCAGGAAACTGGCAACTAGTAATTCTTCCGGGTCATGGGGATGAAAGGTCAGCACATGGTGACAGACAGTGATCCAAGTGACTGCGAATTGGTGCAAAGAACAAGCAGGTGGAGTTGCTTGGGTACCAGTGCTGTATTAAAAGATGATGAACTAGATGAAGCAGGATGGTGACATTAGTGCAATGATAATTTTACCAGAATAGTAATCCAGAGGTCTGGACGGATGTTTTGTAGACATGAGTTCAAATCTCACCATTGCAGATAGAAGGATTTGAATTCAAATAAGTAATAAATATGGATTAAAATGCTCATCTCAGTAATGATGATTATGAAATGACTAAATTGCATTAAAATGCCATTTAGTTCAGGAATGCCATTTAAGAGAAGAAATTTGCCATCTTGACCCAGTCTGGCCTGTAGTTGGCTGATTCTTAACTGACCTCTGAAATGGCTTATAAAGCCAGGCAGTCATCCACATCTTGTTTCATTCAACTGTGTTTGCGTGGGTTTCCTCTGGGTACTGCAGTTTTCTCATAGTCCAAAGATGTGCAGATTAGGTGGATTTGCTACGCTAAATGCAGGATTACGGGGATAGGGTCGAATACTGGGTCTCGGTGGGATGCTTTTCGCAGATATGATGGGCTATGATTCACTGCAGAAAAATTAACAAACAAAAAAAGCCTGATAGTCCACCTGGCATTGACACTTGTCCAGTCAATCCAGCAAAGCCATCTGCTTCAACATCTGGAATTGTGTGCCGAAATTAGAAGAGCTGTCGCACAGACTAGTCAAGTTACAAAAGTCAACTCTGAGCCCCATTCCTAGTTTCAAAGAAAAAGAGTTATAAATTCCTTTCTGTTTCAATAACCTGCTTTGAGCTGTGTGGATAGGTCTGCTTAAGGTCTTTCTTCAATGGTGAACTAAGGGACTGCTGCATAGTCAGAGGTACAGACTTTTATACAGGATATTAAAATAAGTCTGTCAGGGAGACCGAAGCAGTCCTATGGCATTCTTTGGAGAAATACAATGTGGTTTTGCAGTCTCGACATTTAACCCTTAAACATCACTGAAAAGATTATCCGGTCATTTTAACGATTGGGACTTGCTGTGTGCTGATAGGTTTGTTTGCATTAAAACACTCTTGACTTCCTGCGTACATGAAATATGTTATGTTATACAGGTGCTTGCAGTGTTTAGTTAAAATTTGTTTTCCTTGCATTGACTTTACACTTGCATTTTTATATGGATTGTTTTTATTGCAGGTAGCAATTGGTCGGAATAACACTCTTGTCGCTCTTGAAGATGGAATTGTCCGTTATACAAAGGAGATCTATGTACCACCACCCCGCAGCTTAGAGACCATGAAAGTGATCTCTCGCCTTCCAAAGGGAGCACTCCTTTACAAGACATTTATCAATGTGGTCCCAAACAAGCAGGAAGGTTGCTTTAAACTGGTGGAAACGCTTTGATTCTGTGGTGTGGCATAACAGGTTAATGGATGGGGCAAATTGTTGGCCATTGAATGACATTGGATTTATTCTGTTAAGCTCCTAACAGCAGCTTTATTTGAATTCTATGAATTTCACAATTGACCTAATGCAACCCCCTGAATTGACACAGGTTCCTTCTGGTGATGTTGAATGATTATCTTTGATGCTGTAACACCTGGTTTCTTGATACTGCTGGCATTCTTTGTGAACTGGTGTAGGGCAGTGGACATTATATTTTTAGTTTCCATTGTAAAGTCAAAATCATACCCTGAGCCATGTTCATTATGTTTGTGTGATGTGCTTCTCATTAGAGTTGAATTTATTTGTGTTTGTGTTATGTAAAAAGCAATTGGAAAATATACCAGCACACAGCATCTGGACATTAGCAGCTTGTCTGCAAAGTACACATTGTTCTGCTAGTTTTCTTCAGATTTAGTAAAATAATAACTTGATTAGGGTACAGATCCACAAGTGATTGATATGTTGCAGTGTAGCTCTAAAATCATCACTCTTAAATTACTTGTGAACCTGCCACAAGGATGTCATAGAATCTCAGAAAACAGAAGACCATTCAAACCATCATGCTTATGCTGGTTTTTTGAAAGAGCTTTACAGTTAGTTGTAATCCCTAGTCTTCCCCCATTTCTTGCAAACATTCCCTACATTTAGTCAGTGGGTTATTTGTTAAGATTGGATAACAGTCTGCCACAAACCATCACTCACTTAACGTCAGTAAGCTAACTTTTTGGCCTGCTGGCATTCAAGAGTGGAAATTCGGACTAAAATAAACTAATTAACTTGGTACAGAGATAGTAGGAACTGCAGATGCTGGAGAATCTGAGGTAACAAGGTGTAGAGCTGGATGAACGCAGCAGGCCAAGCAGCATCAGAGGAGCAGGAAGGCTGACATTTCGGGCCTAGACC
>JAHRHZ010000078.1:19132221-19155499 GCA_024137785.1 Ginglymostoma cirratum | reverse complement strand
TCTGGCCTAGACCCTTCTTCAGAAATTTCTGAAGAAAGGTCTAGACCCGAAATGTCAGCCTTCCTGCTCCTCTGATGCTGCTTGGCCTGCTGTGTTCATCCAGCTCTACACATTGTTATCTTTCATGTCTTTAAAATGTTTTTAAGTGCTTCACTGCCAGTGAAATAGTTTTGAAGTGTAATCATTGTTATAATGTAAAGTAAAATCTTGCACACAGCAATCTGATAATCAATGTTGCTAACAACAGACTGAGGGATAAATGTTAACTAGAGGACTGCACTTTCTCAAAATAACAGCGTGGGATCTTTTCATTGGATTCCAGAAAACTGATTGGTCCCCAGTTTAATGTTTCATCTGAATTGTAACATCTTTGACAGTGCATCACCCCCTCAGCACTACAATGTCACCCGGATTTTTGTTCGAATCTCTGGTGTAGTCTAAAGATGTAAGCTTCAGGCTCAAAGAGAGAATGTTACCAACTGATCCTCGATCCTGTGATGACCCTACAAGGCCCATGGGCAATCACTAATTAATCTTTCTGTGGGGCTCATTGAGTATGAGTTCCCTTGGTAACAGGGAATGGCTGGCCCGTTTGGTACTCATCAGCTGATCCCTATATAAAGTGCACCCAAGGATGGGTCTGCAGAACCATCTGTCCGGGTTGGGACTAGCCTATGTACATTGTGAGTAGTGGCTCTATTCTGGTGTTCAACAATTAACAATGTTCCTTTCCAGTTGGGCTTCCTGAATTATTATAGATGCTAATAGCTTTTTGTAATCATTTTATAGTGTCAGCCTAGAAATTTATAGAATTCAAATTCAAACATTTCCACCATGCGACTGGAACTCATTACCTTGGTCTTGGAATCATGCTCTAAGATCCAGACGATTGTACCAAATGTTATAAAATTAATATGCTTCACTCCAGGGTCTTGCTTTCTTCATTTAGTGACTAAGCTAGACAGAACTGTGTCCTTCCCCTCATGTGACCCTCTAGCTTTTGTTCCTTTATAGTCAGTACCTGGCCAATGGTCCTTCTCCTAACTGCCGATTCAGCAGGCTGTGCTTTACCTGTGGATCATTCAAATGCAATTGAGCAAAAGTTCGTATTATCTGCAAGAAATAGGAGACAATGTGAAATTCAGGCATCGTAGATTGCAACCTGCTGCAGCAGAACAGGACAGATAGTGCATGTAGAACTGAAACAAGTAAAAGTTAAAATGCCCAACAACAAGACAGTTCTTGTCCATTGTTTCCTTTGTCCTAATCCAAATGAGGAATGTTGGAGCCAGAAGACTGAGCGCAAGAAAGGTACAAGAAGGGTTATATACAGAGTAAAACTCCCTCAACATTATCTCATCAACAAATCGTTGGGCAGGTGAGGCGTGCGTTTGACAGAGAATAAAGGTCCCTCTATGTTGTTTGCAACCTCATATTGCTGTACTAACTGCATCAGGCAGATGTTTTGCATTTTCTACACAAACCATCTTATGACCTTGTCAATGAGTATCTGTGAATTAGAAGTTTACCCCCTTTCCCCTAGACTTATTGAGAAGTGTCCCCCACTCAGCCAAACCAACTCCACTCACACTTACTCAGCCAAGCTACTCCCCGACATTCACACAGCCAACTCCCCCCATACTGACTAAGCCAAATTCCCCCACACTCAGCTGAGCCAACTGCCGGTCCTCATCCAAATTAACTCCCCCATCCCTCACTATTTCTCATGATCTTTTGATAATGCCATCTTGGATCCTAGTAGGACATCATATTCCACGTTCTGATGGTCTGAAAAGCTCCTCATCTCTATTTACTGTTATCAATCCATTCAGCCACCTGGTCTCTGATCTAAATATTATTTATTACAAGCCTTTCATGTGACACCTTATTGAAGATCTTCTGAAAGTCCAATATTCATTTAATTGACTCATCTTCTCTTTCTGGTAATACTTCAAAAAAACTCAACAATGATGCTTAAACAGAATCTAAATATTTTATTCCTTTAAGAAATCAATACCATTTAAACATATAGTTATATTTGTCTTTAATGTTTTCCCATTTTTTATGTAAATTTGTTTATGGAACGTGGGCATCACTGGCTATGCCAGCATTTACTGCCCATCTATAATTGCTCCTTGATCTGAATAGCTTGCGAGGGACATTTCAACGGGCAGTTTAGAGTAAACCACATTTCCATGGGTCTGGAGTCACATATAGCCCAGCCAGGTAAGGATGACCGATTTCCTTCCCTAAACAATATTAGTGAACCACACAGGGTCTTAACAACAATGGGCAATGGTTATATGGTCGTCATTAAATTAGCTTTTAATTCTAGATTTTAATTGAATTTTTAAATATTCACCATTTGCCATGGTGCGATTGCAAAACTGTATCTCCAGAACATTAGCCTGGGGTCTGGATTACTACTCCAGTGACCTTACTACTAACTAGGCCACTGCCTCCCCCTTTTGGCAAATGTTTGAGTGTATTTCCTAAAGTTGATAAACAAGCTGGTTCTCCATTCGATTTCTCTCTTGCCTTGTTGAAAGATAGGAACCATGTTTAATGTCCATCTGTTCTCTGTCTCTATTCATTCTGCTATTAAATTGTTATATGTGGTTTCTATTGGCTCTACTATCTTTGTCCAAGTTTAAATGACCTACAATGCGATCCATATGGACCCAAAGTTTTGTCCTTCTTGTTTGGCAATATCTTCCTTCTTATTCTGTTAACCACCACACTAAAGTCTCATTTTTTTTCTATTTGTTATGGTCTATTAGTCTTTTTTGCGAGACAAAGCATCTTCAGTATCCTCACCATTTTAGCTTTGACCCCTGTCAGTTTGTCTTTATCACCCTTTGGTAGTCCTGTCCCTATCTAAATTCTCTTTTTAATACTTAGTGCCTATTGAATAATTTACTTTTTGTTTCCTTGATAATTTCATTTCATAAGTTTTCTTTCCCATCATAATTACTGAGGTGGAATGACCAAAGGCTCATTTACGGCTGATATGATCGGCTTGATGAGCCTTGACATTCTGCCTGTGCTGCCATTTTCTTTCCTACAAGATCATACTCAGGTGAAACTGGCCCAGTTATCCTCACTGCAGTGTCTTTTATGACAAGGCTCAGGCGAAAGTACTAACCTGGAATCGCACATACTGACTTAAGTCTACTTCTGCCATCTCTAGCAGCAACTCGAGCACTCTGCTGTTAGGTAATCCAAGTACACTCTGTAAGAAAAAGGTCAGAAGTCACAATTCAATTTCTTTCGGATAAACCAGTTAATTAATAAGAAAGTAACTGATCTAATTAAAAATAAACAATTAGCTAAACAAATAAATAAATTTGGATAGAAATCATATGTGATTTGCTGTCACTGCAAAGGCATTGAAGTTTGTCAATGGAATTGTGACCCCAGACAATGCGACTTGCAGTAAATGTACGCACTTCAAGATATTTTAAGCTAGATTCTGTGCTATACATACTGTGGGCATTTCAGAAAGGAATAATTATCTGGGCACTGGAAACAGTTATACCACTTAGGTTAAGTAGAATTTTAGAGTTGATCAATGATAGTGATAGGAGGCTATGAGTCAGGTAGGTACATTGAATCTAATGTAGTGACGGAGGAACCTTGACTTTGACCAACAGGTACAAGATGCTGGCTACCTGTGTGGATGAGACCAGGAGTGCAGGATGGATAGGCAAACTAATCTTTCATGAAATCATTCATGTGAGTGGAGTGAAGAGGAATGTTGTGATAGGGAACAATATAGTCTAGGGAAAGATACTGCTCTCTACATACACATCTGGGATATTTGAAGTTTGCACTGCCAGGGACATCTGCTCACACTTCAGGATGAACCAGGAGAGGGAAGAGGAGGAGCCAGGGTCATTGTTCATGTAGGAACTAAGAACTTTGTAGATCGATTCGAACAGTTTCACACGTAGGAATCTAAATTTAAAAAAACAGAACCTCAAAACTAATAAGATCTGTATTGTTACCTAAGTCAGAAGCTAACTGGTACCAGGATAAATCAATGAGAATGTAAAGTGCTTGGTGAAGGAGTGGTGTGGGAAGCAGGGGAATTAATTCATGGACCATTGGACCAGTACTGCAGAAAGATGGACCTGCTTTCTTAGTCTTCAGTTAAAACAGGCTATGCCCAGTGACTGAGTGAATCAAATAACCGAATCAGTAGACAGGGTTGTAAACTAATAAAGATGGATGGGTGGGTTCAAGTGAAAGGTAAATTCAAAGGTAAGAAGAGCTAACACTCATCAAAGTCAAAGTAGTTTCTACACTTAAAGACGATGGTCACAACAGCCTTTATCATGAGTGGCAGCTTATACAACAAAGGAATGGGTGCAGCGTGATGTCAGAGCTTCAAACTCAGCTCATAACGCACAGACAGATGAAGGTTTAAGAACCCAACGTAAGAAACCCTCGTGGCAATCCTCAACAAGGAAGAGTACTTCAGAGAATGGTAAAAGCATTTCAGAGGCACTCTTTTCAGTGCGTGAGAAGACACGTTGCAGCAGGAGAGTTGGCAGCTACATGGCGAAGGAGAATAGTAACTCCATAGTAGATACAGGCTGCAACACGAGCCTGTGGTCTGTGGAAGTAATCCTGAGACAGAGTTCAGCAGTGAGTTCACCAGAGGCTCTGTGTGTTAAAATTTAAAATTCCTGGTGGGCCAGGAGACTGTTTAAAAAGGCACAATAACTTAGGTTTAAAAAAATTAAAATTACTTACAGCTTAGATTGAGCTACACCACCACTGCAAGCAAGCACCACAAAGACAAGAGTATATAAGCCCAAGTAAAAGGCCTCAAAAGAAATATTAATCCAAGGTCACAAATATGGGATCATGAAGCGAGTGATTTAAGCAGTAATGTTGGGAAAATTAAAAGCCTAAGTAGATTTGGTCTAACAGGAAAGGAAGTTGGAAGACTTTATTCAGGACACAGAAAAAGTGAGAAAAGCTTGATTAAACTGCAATAAAGCAGGAATTGCTTATTTACATTGGGTGGAGCAGGAACCATTCTGTACACCATGATTACAGGGGGAATTATTTATTAAAATGTAAACAGTGAGATTCACAGAACAAAGCCACGGAAAGGCATGATTCATCCATTTTACCCATAAAGGGTGGGATTCCTCGATTTCAGCATAAAAACATGTGAACAACCCCCCCATCCCAATTTTAGCTGCAAAAATTGGGAAAATCCTTCTGTCCAGCAAACAGCAGCAGAACTGCTGATACTACAAAATAAAAATCATTAAGCTATCAAATATATGATCACATTCAGAAACATGGAGTCAGAAATATTATTGCTAGGAAGATTTAATTTCAGAGGTCAGCCGAATAGAACATCTAATTCAATATATGTGGAGAAAACAATTTTGGAGATACAAAGATACAAAAGGATTGATACAGAGGATTGAGTCACAATTCAATTTCTTTCAGATAAACCAGTTAATTAATAAGAAAATACTTATTCCTAATTTTCTGCTAAATTGAAAGCTGAACAGTAAAGTTACACACAACTCCTGTACACAACCGCGAGTATAGCTGGTAACAGCTGAACTAATAGAAGTCCTGAAAAAGTTCACATTTACGTCTACAGGACTATAGATGTATATATTAAGGAGCATGTCCTATCACATGCAACAGGCCACACACTACAACAGGTACTATTACGTGGGATGTTTTTCACATTGTAGCACAGAGACAACAGGTGTGGGTCAGGGATCTAAACAGGAAAGGTACGGTCAACCAAGAAGCTGCAGACTAGCAGAGATAATATATTGCTCTTACTGCCGAAGGGGTCATAGGAAGGAAACACAGCAGCATGATTCCATTATAGGTTAATTGTCCACCACTTATTAATTGGGATGAACCCAATGGAGAAATGTGTAATGCAAGAGACCTCTAGACCACAGATTTTCAAGACAGAATCAAACTCAATGGTTTTTAACTTTAAAAACTCGTTGTCATCCAAGACCAAAGATAACAAGTTCCAAGAGAACAGCAAAATTCCCAGACTGTCTGAATTTATAACATCAGATACTTGAGGAGAGATGGCTTGGTGGTAAATGTAATTATATACATAAATGTATAAATACTAATAATGAGAAAATAAATGCTTGGAGAAGATTTGTACATGGACCTGAAAGGGTTAATACTTATGAGGACCTGTGGTGGAATAGCTCAGGATCTTAAAGGTGAGAGACCCAAAATCCGGTCCCCTTCAAAGTCCCTGTAACAATGTCCATCATGTCATTGTAATCTGTAACTAGTTGTTCACATGTAATAAACTCTATCTTTTTAATTGCACAAGACATTTCTAGTTAGACCAGGGTGTGGTTTTACTTTACCACACCAGACCAAGCAGGCAAGTTAGACCAAGTGGGGTTTCCTACACTTAAGAAGGATGGTAGTAGACACCTTCATCATGAGCAGCAGCTTGCAGAACTGTACCTGCCATGGGAGTGTTTGATGCAACAGTGTAGAGAAAGGTTTACTCTGTACCTCCCTTGTGGTGTAATTGGCCTGGGAACATCTAATGAGGCAATGTAAAGATACTCTGTATCTAACCCATGTTGCAGTAAACTGAGTTTTTGGCGCTGATTTTGTAAATTATAAGCCCAGCATCATCATTTCCTGTGCTTCATTGCATAAAACAAACAAAAAAAAATCCTCTTCAAGATATACTGAAAAGATGTTGTCTTACCAGTGAGATGACTGCATTGCCTCTGACCTCTGCATCATCGTCTTTTAGTTGTCTGTTAAACAGAAAGAAAATATATTGGTCTTCTGGAAAGTGGGTGATACTTATTGGCTGTTTTCAATGAGGTTTTGATTTGGGATGTGAGCATCTCCAGCAAGACAGACATTTATTGATCATCTAAAATTGCCCTTGGGAAGTTTGGTGGTTAGCAACCTTCTTGAACCACTGCATTATACAGCCGCAGCACTGTTAGGCAAGGAGTTCCAGAATTTAAACCCAGTGAGGTGATGGAAGGCTGCAATCACACCTCCAAACACACACACGCGCACACACAGACAGACACACAGACAGCATGAAATACACCGATCACCACCTTATTCTATAACTATGGCACAGTACTAACAGTGTGTACCATCCATAAGATGTTTTCAGAAACTCACCAAAGTAATTTTGGCAGTAACTTTACAAACCCATGATTTCTACCAACTACAATGACAAGATGCATAGGAACACCGCCATCTGCATCTTGGAATTATATCACCATTTCTTCATTGATAGATCAAAATCCTGGAACTCTCTATCTGACAGAAGTATGGATGTTCCTACACCAGATGAAGTGCAGCAGTTCAATAAGGTGGCTCACCACAAGCTTCTCAAGGAAATTTAGAAATAGGATGCAAATGTTGGCCTTAGCAGCGACACTCACATCCCAGAACGAACAAAAAGATACAGAAAAACACTGCAGTCAATGACGTATAAAAAGACTCCACTAACAGTAAATAGATGCTCATTTCTTCTCCTTCTTTGGTTTTGGGCAGACCATTGTTTCAGGCAAATAGCCTGTGGGAACCTTACAGCTACTATAATAGGCATATTTGCAAATGAAGCAACAAAATCATCCAATCATCACAAAGTTTTGACGATCATACGTGGAGACTTTGGTTGAGATCAGCTTTGAGCTTTTTTTTTTATTCATTAATGGGATGAGGGCATTGCTGGCTAGGCAGCATTTATTGCCCACCCCTAATTGCCCAGAGGGCAGTTCAGAGTCAGCCACATTGCTGTGAGTCTGGAGTCACATGTAGGCCAGACCAGGTAAGGATGGCATTTTCCCTTGCTAACAGGCATTAGTGAACCAGGTGGGTTTTTCCAACAATCGATTCATGGTCATCATTAGATTCTCAATTCCAGATATTTTATTGAATTCAAGTTCTACCATCTGCTGCGGCAGGATTCGAACCTAGGTCCCCAGAACATTATTTGGGTCTCTGGATGAACAGTCCAGCAATAATACCACTAGGCCAATGCCTCCCACTAATGCCATAGTCAAACAGTAAACAGACTTTCAGCAGCTCTGTGTATTGATAGAAACTGTTGCAAAGTATAAATCAGCTGTTCTAAATCAGAGGGATGGGGTTTGCGGGGGTGGGGGGGGGGAGGAGACAGAAGGCGACAATATTCAGTGGGGTAGTAGAAGGTAAAACTAGGAGTAATTTTCACCCTTCTGTGACCTTGGCAGTACTTCGGAAGAGCATATGGTTTACACATTGTAGAACCTTTCTACTTTCAATAAGATACAACTAAGATAGCTTCAACAAGCTAATCAATAGCTATTCAACAAGTGAATAGCCCGGTCAGGCAGAAAACAGCCAACGTAAGAGGGGGACAATAACAGAGATCAATTTGACTGAGATGGGTCACTTAGGGACTCACTGTTCCAAGTCCTTCCAGACTGTCAACTTCATATCCAGCAAGTTCACAACCAGAGCAGCCCGTCGACGCACAGCCTGATGGTCAGGATGGAAAGGGTTAACTTGTACATCATCACTAGAGAAAGTAGATCTGTCAGTCTTCAATATAACCAATGTTATACAACAGGAATCAGTAACTTGTTATAGTGGTGACGATCAGTGATACAGTATTTGCTACATGAACTAATTTTAGCAGAAAATTCATTTCAGCTCTTTTCAAAGTCTCCTTTCAAAGTCTCCTTTCATCACCACTCTCCCAATATCTTCACAATTTGCCTCCCTCAGCTTATGCACCAAATGACTTACTGACTTCAACGTCAACTCCTCAGCTTTGTCCTGGTTCACTGTCCTTCAATCTCACTTTAATCTATCCCTCTAAGTAAACTTCCCATGCCATATTCACAGCTTGTCGTCTCACTTTGCCCTGCTACTCACAACATGTCAATCATAGGTAGATGATACGAAGTTGGGTGGGGTGAGAGGGTGAACTGCGACGAGGACGCAGAGATCCTTCAGCATGATCTGGACAGGTTGGGTGAGTGGGCAAATCAATGGCAGGCGCAGTATAATTTGGATAAATGTGAGGTTATTCACTTTGGAAGCAAACACAAGAAGGCAGGTTACTACCTGAAGGGCTGTAAATTGGGAGAGGGGAATGTGCAGTGGGACCTGGTATCCTTGTGCACCAGTCCCTGAAGGTAAGCATGCAGGTGCAGCAGGCGGTAAAGGAAGTAAATGGTACGTTTCTGAAGAAGGGTCTAGGCCCAAAACATCAGCCTTCCTGCTCCTCTGATGCTGCTTGGCCTCTTGTGTTCATCCAGCTCTACATCTTGTTATGTCAAATGGTATGTTGGCCTTCATTGCGAGAGCTTTCGAGTACAGTAGCAGGGATGTGTTATTGCAGTTGTATAGAGCTCTGATATTTATGATCCATTTGAACTTCCTCCCCTTTTTCTGAATCTAAATCTTCCATCATAACCCTCTAATCTCTTATTCCACACATACTTAAGTAATTTACCCAGACATAAATTTATGCCATTCACTTTACCACCTCCCCACAGTAATGAGCTCCACATTCTCACCAGTCTCTGACTAAACAAGTATATTTTGAAATCCCTGCTGGATTTTTGGTGACTATTTTACATATGTGTTGCAAAGCTGGATGGAGTACTTGTGGATTGGAGGGCAAGACGTTAGAATTTGCTGTTTGTAAACTATTGGTGTTTGTAAAATAGTGGTGTTTGTAAAATGCTATGGGGAAAGCAGTACGCAGTCCCTTTAAAAGATGAAGTGTTTTTTTCTATGCTTAGAGATTCAAAAAGGATGTCTGTGCATTTGCAGGTGCATACAGCAACGGAGTTGAAACATTTGTATCAAAAGGCTATACTGTTAGCCGGCAAAGCAGCATTTTACCAAGATGACAGGTTTTTGAATTTAGCTAATTAATTTAAACCAGGCCCTTAGCTACCAAAATCCATTAAATTCAAATCTCATGGTTTTGACAACATAGGATCAATCCTATTGCAAGAAATTGATATGTCATCAAGGGTATAAAAGAGGACGGCATTTGGAAAATTGGGGAGAGAGGCAGCTGTCATCTGCCAAGAGAACAGCTCTCAGCTCTAAAACGAAGAATCATTGGCTCTCAGAGAATTCTCTAAGCCTTAGAGTAGGCTCCACCTAAATTGAAGGTACCTACAGCACAAATAGTTAACGTTCCTTACAAAAGAATTCACCGGAGAAGGTGTTCCTGACAGAAGAATCCATCGGACAAAACACAGAACCTTCCAGAAGTTGCAACCTGGCTGTAATTTTGGGAGACTAAATACTAAGTTTTAAAAGTTTTATTTTATATGAGTTGTTCTTGTATTTATCGGAACAGCGTATTATTAGAAGTTAGAAGGGGTTTATTCGGCTTGTTAATAGTTTAGTTAATTTGTTCACTGTTACAGTGGAATAAATAAATTGTTACTTGTTGATTATAAAGTGAATGTCAGAGGTTTATTTTATTTAACCAATGCTTTATAGCAGACTGGGGACTCTTTTAACAGATTATAAGGCGAGGCAAGTGCCTCTCTGGGTGTTCCGTCAATACGAATTGGCTATAACATGACTGATGAATAGGGGAACGCTATTTCTAAAACGCGAACTTGTGTTGGCTATAATGTGATTCCATCGGTGCGTGGAGGAGTTCATGTCGACATCACATGATCGATTTGCAGTCCTTGTCCTGAGCACGTGCAATGTTACCGCCGAAACAAAAGGTTGTGGAGGACTTGTTTGCTTTCTTTACCCATTATGGACTATCCAGGGAGATTCAGTCTGACAAAGGGTCCAATTTTACTGCCAAATTATTTAAGGAATCCAAGGATAACTTAGGCACCAAACACTTTAAATCCGGAGGGCACCATCCTGAATCCCAGGGAGCACTGGAAAGGTGGCATCAGACCCGAAAGACAATGTTAACGGCTTATTGTCAGGATTACCCAAATGATTGGGATAAAGGTATTCCATTTATATTTTTTGCTATTAGAGATGCTCCAATGAATTAACTCAGTTTAATCCATTTGAATTGATATTCGGACATGAAGTAAGAGGGCCTTTAAAATGAATTAAGGAAAAGTTGATAGGTCTGAAGTCAGAGATCTCACAGTTGGATTATGTATCTGAGGTGAGAGAAAGATTAAACAGAATAGGTGAATTGGCTAGACAACATTTGAAGGTGACACAGCACATAATGAAGCAAGCAGCAGATAAGAAATCTAAAATTCGTATGTTTGCCTGTGTGGATAAAGTATTGGTGCTATTACTAGTGGTAGGAAATCCCTTCAAAGCAAGGTTTAGTGGTCTGTATCAGACTTAGAAGAAATTAAATCAGGTGAATTGTCTGGTAAAGATGCCAGCTGGGAAAAAAAATTTATCGGGTATGTCATGTGAACATGCTGAAACATTACTATGACAGGGACAGGGAGCTGGAGAAACAGGTATTAGTTACCGCCCCTCAGAGTGAGGAACCAAATCCAGATGATGTGGATTTTGCTGTGCCTCAGAATAAATTGAATAATGAGGAAATCCTTAAAGAATGAGATAGGGTAGTGAGCTATCTGACCCAGGAACAGAGAACTGAACTGAAAGACACGTTACAGTGCTACGAGGACCTATGCAGATACAGAACGGGGAGGACTAATACCACAGTACATGAGGTTAATGTAGGGAATGCTATTCTGATAAAACAACAACCCCAACAGGCTTAATCCTCTCAAAGCAGCGCAGCTACAGAAGGAAGTAGAAGTGATGCTCCACGAAGACATCATAGAGCTGAGTCAAAGTGAGTGGAGTTCGCCGATACTGTTGGTTCCCAAACCTGATGGTACTCAATGATTTTGCATAGATTATCGGAAGGTCAACACGGTGACAAAATCTGACTCATACCCAATGCCAATGCTGGAGGACTGTGTGGAAAAATGTAGGACAAGCCATTTACATCACAAAGTTGGATCTACTTTGCAGTTACTGGCAAGTACCTTTGTCAGAGAGAGCAAAAGAAGTTTCTGCTTTTGTAATCGCAAATGGGCTATATCAATTTAAAGTTATGCCCTTTGGAATGAAAAATGCACCAGCCACTTTTCAAAGGTTAATGAACAGAATTCTGGCAGGATTTGACTGGTTGTGTCGTCAGTAAGGATAACTTAGTGATCTTTAGCCATGTGTGGAAAAATCACATGGAGCATTCGGCGGAGATTTTTGAGAGACAGTGGAAGGCGAAGTAGGTCATAAACTTGGCAGAAACAGAATTCACAAAGGCAGGAGCGATGTTCTTAGGGCACAATATCGGACACAGACTGATGACACTGAGGAACAGGAAGATGAAGGCCATTGAGGAATTTCCAAGGCCATCCTCAAAGAAGGAAGTGCTACGATTTTTAGGATTAGGTGGATTCTGCAGGAAAACTTTACCAACATGATGGCACCGCTGACGGATTTGTTGAAGAAGAACATGAAATTACAGTGAACAGAACAATGCCTGGAGGCATTTGAGAATTTAAAAGCAGTGTTAACCACTGCACCAGTGTTAGACATACCAAATTTCTTGAAACCCTTAAGTCACCATCAATGCAAGCAATGTAGGGGTTAAAGCTGTGTTCTTACACGAGGATGATTGTGGAATTGAAAGGCCAATCGGTTATTTTTCAAAAAAAAAACACAATATCAAAATATTCAACCATTAAAAAAGAATTATTGAGTTTGGAAATGGCTTTACAACATTTTAATGTCTATATTGCAAACAATGCATCAGAAATGGTTGTGTACACTGATCACAAGCCTTTGACATTTCAGGAAAGATTTATGGACAAGCACAGCAGATTATTTCATTGGAGTCTTATGTTCCAAGCATTTAATTTATTGATTGCACATGTTGCAGGTCATGAAAATGTTACTGCCGATGCTTTATCACGGGTTTAAAAGAAAAAAAGTTTATATAAGATAGAAACAGTAGTGTTCAATGTTGTATTTATGTAGAATTAGTATGAGATGTGCAACCCTAGATTAATGAGATCTGGATATCATAATAATGGTGTTAAGGTTTACAAAAGAAAAAAATGAAGCCATCTTTTCATATGGATAATAATTCTTTTTTCTTAAGTAGGGTGTTATGAAATTGGGTAGAGTGCTTGTAGATTGGAAGGCAGAATGTTAGAATTTGGCGTTTGTAAACTATTGGTGTTTGTAAAATGGTGGCGTTTGTAAAATGCTATGGGGAAAGCAGTACGCAGTCCCTGTAAAAGATGAAGTGTTTTTTTCTATGCTTAGAGGTTCAAAAAGGATGTCTGTGCATTTGCAGGTGCACACAGCAACGGAGTTGAAACATTTGTATCAAAAGGCTATACTGTTCGCCAGCAAAGCAGCATTTTATCAAGGCAACAGATTTTCGAATTTAGCTAATTAATTTAAACGAAGCCCTTAGCTGCCAAAAACCAAATAAATTTAAATCTGATGATTTTGACAACATAGGAATAATTCTATTGTAAGAAACTGACATGTCATCAAGGGTATAAAAGAAGAGGGCATTTGGAAAACTGGGGGGAGAACCAACTGTCATCTGCCAAGAGAACAGCTCTCAGCTCTGAAAGGAAGAATCATTGGCTCTCAGAGAATTCTCTAAGCCTTAGAGTAAGCTCCATCTAATTTGAAAGTACCTACGGCACAAATAGTTAATATTCGACAGAGGAGGCATTCTTGACAGTAGGATTCATCAGGTCATTCCAGAAAACGTAACCTGGCTATAATTTTGACAGACTAAATTCTAATTTTTTAAAAAGTTTTATTTTATGTAAGTGGGACTTGTATTTATTGGAACAGCATATTATTAGAATCTTGTTTTATTCAGGAATAGTTAGTAGTTAAAAGGGATTTATTCGGTTTGTTAATAGTTTAGTAAATTTGTTCACTGTTACAGTCGGATAAATAAACTGTTACTTGTTGATTATAAAGTGAGTGTCTGGGGTTTATTTTATTTAACCACTCCTTTATAACAGATTGGGGGCTCTGTTAACATATTATAGGCAAAGGAGCGTCTCTCTGGGTGTTTCAATTTTAGTTATCAGAGGGGGGGTCAACCTCCACTTTATAACAGGTTACTTTGATTATGTTTTCCTCTACAAGGGGCAATAACCTCACCGTTTCCACTCTATTAATGTTTCAGATTTTAATGAGCTCTTTTTAGTCACACCTTAGCCTTTATTAATTCCAAATGAGATTATTGCAACACGATCTTGGATATTCCATCCTTTTTTAATTGAGGTCATCCACTCTGCTGTTCATCTCTGATCTTGTGCTATGTCCTGTTCATCCATCCCACCCCATGCTTGGTGACTTACATGAGGTCATGATGAAGTAGCACCTTGATCTTCTTCGTTTACAAATCTGTCCATGGCCTTACTAACCCTATCTCTTTAGTTTTTCCTAGCACCAATGCTTTCAAGATATTTGCACTCCTCTTATTCTGAGCTCCTGTACATCCTCAATTTGAATTGCTCCATCACTGGCGGGGCCTTCAGCTGTTAAGGCCCCAAGTTCTGGATTTCCTTTTTGTAAATCTCTCGTACTACTTTTATCCATCTGTTCTAATTATCCGTTATTTGGCTTCATGTCAAATTATGTTTGGTTACATTTTCCATAAAGAACTTTGAGGCCACTCCAGTATAGAAAGGGTGCTATATAAACACAAGTTGTTGCTGAATAAATGCCAAAGTGCCTGGGAATCAGGAGTAGGGTGGGTAAGTTGAATTTTTAAGAGAAAAGAGTTTCAGACTGTTCTGCAGTTCACTGGGGTGAAGTTTCACAAATACCAGGCTTCTCTCTACTATACCAGCAGGAGACATTCATCATTTATCAACTGTGAATGTCAGGAGGACATTGAAGTACAGTAAATCTCACAGACAAGCCCAGTCCTATACATACAAATACTATTCTTTCCCAGTGGGATTCGGATCAAGTACAAGAAGTCTGTCGATGTATCTAACCTCTCCATTGCCCAGTCAGAGTCATGTGAAAATATAACATCCCCTACCACTACAATAACCCTGTGCAATACCATATCGTGTAATCACAGACTCAGCAATTGGGGAATCATGTACAAAACCTTCCAAGTTACTTACCAGAATTGGGTCATCCCACAGTTTCTGCTTCAGTGCCTCGAGCACAGTCTGGTGCAGGCCAGCCTGTGTGACTTGCGACGATCCAACAAAGGCTAATAAATCCAAGGCCTTCAACCGGTGCTAGTGGAATTAAATGTGGAAATGGAGTTGGGGGAGACAGTGTCAGATTTGTGAATGGAATTCATCAGGCAGAAGCATTTTGCAGAGCACATTTTGGTTTCAGTTACAGTGCTAGGAACAGGAATAGACATTTTAGTCTGTCAAATCCATTTTACCATTATTTGTACCCAGATTACTCAACTTCCACTATCCCTTGATACCGTTACCCCACAAAACTCTATTCACAAAACTTTATGTGACCTCACCATCCATCAGGGGGCAGAGTTCCAGAAAACAAGAAAAAGAAAACCTCATCCACACAAGCTGTTCTTACAACCTAATCCTATTTGCTCTAATATCATTGCACTCTCAACCTTCCAAGTTATATTTCCTTCTGCTGTGCCGAGAGCAACTCGCAGTACTCGAAATGGGTCCAACTGAAGCCCTGTTCAAATGGAATGTAACACAGATTCTAGTTATAACATAACATTGACCTAGGCTCCAGTAACCTTTTTATCAATATATTTGCGTTTTGTGGTTTTTCTAATTGGGTTCTCAAATCTCTTCGCTCCTGCACAGTTTCCAAATTCTCACCATTTAGAAAATACACTAGTCTATCTTTCATAGGTCCACCATTCATTTCCCCGCAGTGAACTCCATTAGCCACAGTTTTGTTCACTCAGTCAATGTCTCTTTGTAAGTTTCTGCTCCCATTTATATGACTTATTGGGTGTAATGCAGGCTTTGCATGAGGGTATAAAATGAGTGAAAATGAATGAGCAATCTCTGCTGGTTTAATTGACTGCGAATACACTTTACAATATCACAGAATTTCAAAATTACTTCTAGATGTTACTCACTGCTCTTCCCAGATTATGATATGTGTCTTTTGAAGTTGTGGTTAGGTGAATCTATGTCAAGGACTGTAATTAGGGATATTCAACGTTCACATGTGTAATTTCATTTTTAATGCCTTGGAGAGCCTCAGTGGAATTCACAGCAGCTGAGACAACAGATAGTGTGATTTCCCTGTGAAGTATTTTTTGTTAGGGCCCAAATCTGTAGAGAACCAAGACAGATACACCAAATGGACTTGTTCCTGGGAATATAAGTCAGCATCTCTGATGAGTGGACAAAACAGCTGGGAATCTTGACAAGCACAGCAGTGTAGTGCAAGCCACAAAATCTAAGATGTTTTACAGCAAAATGGACCATTCAGCCCACTTCCCTGTGTTGAATCTCCCCACCCATTTTCCCCAAACCATCAAATCTCTCTTTGTCAAGTATTTCAGGCCTCTTGTATGGATTTTGTTTCTAGTTGGGCATTTCATCTCTTTTCCTATTCAGTCTCAGGGTGATAAGGCTGTCATTTATTTTTGTCATTTTGATTCCCTGAGAAGCGGGTAGTGGACCCTGTTCCTGAATATTGGTAATTTGCTACAATTGAGGGCTTGACAGTTGAATACAACAGCCAACTAAGAATCAACGTTCCAAGAAAGATAGCACTGTCTTTGTTCCACCAAATTTGATTAATAATATCCCTTTAGTTACCAACTTCACTGTCTAATAAGGAGTTAATCCTGATTGACAATCACTAATTCTGCAATGAGCTCTCAGTTCCCATCAACCAGCCCGACTGTCAGTCCTGCTTATTTTGGATCAAAATTGTCTGCTCAAGACATGGGACCTCACTCATTTCTACAGACATCTGACTTCAATCACACATCCATTCATAAAGAAGTCAAATGCACATTTGATTATTATTGAATAAACTTATGCAATAATTGATTGGGGATAATAACCCCCAACAAAAAGACAGGGAAGATTTTAGATATTTGTAACGTGCTCTGAAGGCATTAGTCTGAACGGAATGTTTTCACAATCTCTCTAGATGTGGTAATGGAAGACAATCTTCGAAGTGAGTTTACAATGGCCCTGGGATTCCATGGATCAGCAATCCCAGCACCGCTGCGATCAAAACCAAAAGAACTGCGGATGCTGTAAATCAGGAACAGAAACAAAGTTGCCAGAAAAGCTCAGCAAGTCTGGCAGCATCCGTGAAGGAGAAAACAGAGTTAACATGTCGGGTTCTGAGGAAGGGTTACTGGACCTGAAACGTTAACTCTGTTTTCTCCTTCACAGATGCTGCCAGACCTGCTGAGCTTTTCCAGCAACTTTGTTTCTGTCCACCACTGTGATCAAGCTGGCCGTTTCACATTGCCAGAGCTACTGGAAGGATTCTGATGAACTAGGCCATCAGCAGGAGGGATGCGTCAAGAGACAGTGGAGGGAGGAAAAGAAGTGTGTAGGGGCCAAGAAAGAGAAGGGGTAAGGTGGAGGAGGCAAGGGGAGTGTACAGAGAACGGGGGGGCAAGGAGAGGAAGAGGGGCAAGTCAGGTGGGAGAAGGAAGTGGACAAGATGATGGGGAGACGGCAGGAAAAAGAGCAGAGAGGCAGGACGGAGAAAGGAAGGGGCAAAAGGGAGAGAAGGGGCAAGAGAGAGAGGGGAGGGAAGAATGGAGTGGGAAGAGAAGAAGGGGTAGCAGGACATAGTAAATACGTGGAATGTGTCAATCTAATCAGGAGGGTGGGCGGTATTGCCCCAATGACTGCACTCCTGTCTCTTGATCCAATTCAAACTGACATGAACCTTATTCTAACTGGTTGTGTCGGTCACTTCCACTTACAAAAGAGAAATGAAGTCTGCCACAAACCTTGTAGACCGGGGAGGTTCGGAGCTGCTCCACGAGACATTGGATTTGAAATTGTTTATGTATCTTGAGGAATCTGACCACTACATCCAGAGCCTGTTGGGAGGATATGTGGCTAAATCACTAGACCTTCCTTCACTTTCTCCTTTATGAAAATAAAATTATCACAGCCCAAGTTTCTTGACTACTGGCACACTCCATCTCATACTTCTTTTGGAAACCTATTGTGCTTTGACTTTCTGGTAGGGAGGATGTATTTTCCTTGGCTACGACTGAACTCAAAACAAGCAATTTTAAATCCCATCATGCCAAATTGAGAAATGTAGCTAAATCTGGTGACTTGTGAGCCAGCATTTGATTAACCACTGTACAGACAGAAAAAACAAGTTCTACCTGCACCTTGCCAGTACCGAATTTTATGCCAAATTACTGATTCGAGGAGGCAATTTGGTAGTGCAGTGGATCAGATGCTGCCTTCATAGAATTATATAATACAGAAGAAGGTCATTTGCTCCATTACTTCTGTGCCACCTTATTGCTAGAGCTATCATCATAGTCCTGTTAAAAATATCCTTTTAAATATTTATCCAATTGCTTTTTTAAAAGTCAGTATTGAATCTGTTGACACCACCATTGCAGGCAGTGCATTCCAGATCGCAACCATTTGCTGGACGAAGAAAATTCTCTTCATCTCCCTTCAATAATGGTGTGTCTTCTTATTATCAACCCCTCCTGCCAGCGGAGGCATTTTCCTTTCACTTGCTTAGACAAGGGGAGTGGAGGAGCCAATGGGATTGTTAGAGGAAGCCCGACTGCTAAACAACAATTTACCACCCATGAAGAAAGGCAAATTCTACCCATTAAATAAGAACCCGAACTAATGGAAATGGAGTTTCTCCACATTAAGATCAGGGTTCTATCTGGAAATTGCAGGAACCAATCACTAAGCATCCAGGTGATGATGCTCACCTGCAGCTGATGATCACCGTGACACCAGCCAGACGTCAACTTCATTAACAGAACACATTGTCAAAAGAATTCTGTTCAGGTACTCCCCCATTACAGAATTCTTCGGTTTGTCAATGGTCATCATCAGACAAATGCATTGTTGATCCTATTTTATGCACGAGTCACTAAAATTGTGAGGTATCAGCTGGAAAGTCACCTTAATCTAAGCTTTTCCATAATTTGCTTCCAGTCTTAGTGAACAGCCAGATGAAATGCCTATCCTCTCTAAAGTTTGAGGTCTTAAAGAAACAAGCTGAGGCCTGTACCTGTTCCTTCTGGTAGGTGGTGCCATCATAAAGGAAGCTCATTATATAGTCAATAGCTTCTTCATCATTGTTGTTGAGGTAACACAGGCAGGCTGTAGCATTCACAGGAACCACATCTTTGGAGCGCAGTGTTGATATGAATGATCTTAACACAGAAACCAACTTTTCCTTAGCTTCGATCTCGGGCCTCTGAAAGGACAATGAGACACAGTTGGATCTATACAGGAACAAGTGGGAAGATAATACCACCTTGTTCAAGGAACAATGTAAGGTCATTCCCAGTAACCACAGACTGCACAGTTTAACATCAGTGGCAGATGAGGTTTTAGAAACAATAATCAGAAAATAAGTAGGCATTTGGAGAAGTTTGAGTTAGTTAAGGAGTACCATCATGGATTTGCAAAAGGCAGACTCTGATTGTTTTAATGAGTTGTTTGTTGAATTAACAGAGATAATTGATGAAGACAATGCATAGTATATTGGCTATATGGATTTTAAGAAAGCACTTGACAAAATATCACATAAAAGGCTGGTTAACAAAATTAAAGCTCATGGAATTGGGGGGTCAGATTCAGCTTGTATGGGGAATTGGCTTCGTTGTGATCATTGGTTGATTTTCATTTGTAGAATATTAGACAGTGGTGTTCCCCAAGTCAGTGCTAGAACTGCTGCTTTTCTTTTCTTTATCCATTCACGAGATGAGGGCGTCGCTGGCTAGACAGAATTTATTGCCCATCCCTAATTGCTCAAAGGGCAGTTAAGAACCAACCAGATTGCTGTGGGTCTGGAGTCACAAGTAGGCCAGACCAGGTAAGGATGGCAGTTTCCTTCCCTAAAGGACATTAATGAACCAGATGGGTTTTTCCCAACAATCGACAATGGATTCATGGTTGTCATGAGACTCTTAATTCCAGATATTTAATTGAATTCAAATTCCAACAGCTGCCAGGGCCAGATTCGAATCTGGGTCCCCAGGTGAATATCTGGGTCTCTGGATTAACAGTCCAGTGATCATACCCGATTTATCATGAAATATTACTTATTTGCAAATTGGAATACAGAAGAAAATTTGGAGGTGTGGCAAATCAACTGCAACAGGACATAAGCAAGCAGAATGAGCAGACAATGGGATTTGAAATGTAATACTGTTGAGAAGATTTGATTCAATCATTCAAAACCTTCAGAGGTCACATGGCCCAGTTGAAGAGTCAGCTTTTGCATTTACATTTTGAACTGACAGAGACAGTGTGAGAGAGAGAGAGAGAGAGAGAGAGAATTTGCTGTGACTGAAGAGCAACAGCCAATTGCTCCCTCTCTCTCTCTCTCTCTTTATTGCAACTCCTTCCAAGTGTATTAGGTAAAATCACACGATAGGTAATCTTTACATCTTCTCAATGGTTCCGACAGTAGATTCGTTAGAAGTAGCCTCATCTCCAGAGAAGGGTATCAGCCATCTACAACTGTTGCAGGAAAGAACCTCAATCCCATGCCAACAGCTTGTGTACACAGAATAATTTTGGAATCATCCATGACATTTTTTCATGAGTTTTACTATTACTTGCTAAAGTATTTTACAGCTAACACAGCACTTTTTTTTTTGTTTCATCCATTTATAGTTGCATAATCAAAATTGTTTGTCAATAATTTTTGCATGTTTAAACCACAAGACCATAAGGAATAGGCCATTCAACAGGTTTGTGACTGATCCAACATTTCCTCATGTCCATTTTCGTGTGTTTTCCCCAAAATCCTGGATCCTCTGACTAATCAGGAATCTATCTATCTCAGCCTTGAAAATAAAACAGAAAATGCTGGAGAAGCTCAGCAGCTCTGGTAACATCTGTAGAGAAAGAAACACAGTTTACGTTTTGAATCTGATATGAATTTTCTTTCATTCCGAAGGGGAGTTTTTGGACTGGATACATTAACTCTGCTTCTCCCTCTTCAGATATTGCCAGAGCTGAAGAGTTCCTCCAACATTTTCTATTTTTGTTTCAGATTTCCAGTATCCAAAATATTTTGTTTAACAAGAATAAAGTGGTCTTGACATATTTGTACGTGGCTGTGGTGAGAGGTTTTCTGGGTCACTATGTGCTGTTTCGGTCTCCTTAACTATTTGCTTTGGAGGCAGTGCATTGATTGCCACAATTGCAGTGCAGTTCAAGTAGGGTAGCTTTACCAATAGTGCTGTTAGGAAGGGAGTTCCAGAATTTTAACCCAGCAACAATGAAGGAACAGCAATATAGTTCCAATTCAGGACGGTGTGTGGTTGGGAGTTGGAGGTAGTGTGTTCCCATGCATTACTGCCCTTGTTCTTCTGGATGGTAAAGGTCACAGGTTTGGAAGATGCTGTCAAAAGATCCTGGGTGAACTGCTGCAATTTATCTCGTAGATGGTACAGACTGCTGTGCGTTTGTGATGAAAAAGCAAGCGCTGAAATTGGTAGAATGAGGTGCCAGTGTAGATACTGGACAGTCTATGGGAGTTGGGGTGTGTCTTAGCCATTGCTGAATCCATAGCCTCTGACCTGCTCTTGTAACCACAGTATGAATACGGGGGTCCAGTACAGCTTCTGATCGACGATAACCCCAAAGATGTTCAGAGTAGAGGATTCAGCAGGGGTTAACAGCATTGAATGTGAAGGGGAGATGGTCTGAATACTCATTGTTGAAGATGGTAACTGTCTGGCACTTGTGTGACTCAAAGTGTTGTGCCACGTATCAGACCATGCCTGAACGTTGTCCTAGTCTTCTTCACAAGAACATGGGCTGATTCAGTAGATCTCAATTGTGATGAGGGAGGTCGACTCTTCTAAACCTTTAAAATCGCCCATAAAATTGAGGACAGGTTGGGAAAGGCAGGAGGATAGCAGGAAGGGCACCTGGGGACTGTTACAGGCCCATAAAGTCTGGCCCAGAAGGTTTTCACAATACGTTTAGATTGAGAATTCCATTATCAATTTAGGAGTTCTTAAAGAAAAACATTGAGCAACATGTAACAACAATGGCAGGAAGTGCATAAAAATGTAAGACTTCTAAGATCGTTACAGATCAATAAAAATAATCAGCTAGAAATTCAACGATGGGCATGGTCTGCACGTGTCATTTGTTCTTATTCCAGGCATTAGGTAAAAACAAGTTAGAGAAGTTGCCGGTTTATGAATTTATTTTTGTAGCACCTTTCACAATCTAAGGCTGCCCCAAGTGCTGCAGAGACAATGAAACAGTTTTGAATTGAAGCCACAGCTGTGATGCAAGAAACACAGTTTCCAATTTACACACAGCAAAATTCCAAAAGTAAAATTGTGATCATTTCTTAGTGATGTTGATGAAGGGATAAATGTTGGCCAGGATACCGAAGTGAACTTCCCTCCTCCTCCTTGAAACCTTACCATGGGATCTTTCATAACCACCCGAGAGGAAATGCAAAGCTTCAGTTCCATGTTGTAACTGAAGGATGGTATGACTGACCATGCAATACACACTCAGGACTGCATTGAGGGTCCAAGATCAGAAATCACACCACACCAGGTTGTAGTTCAACAGGCTTATTTGAAAACACAAACTTTCAGAATCTTACCCCTTCTTCAGGTGTTACTGAGAGAGATAATATCAGACACAGAATTTATAAGTAAAAGATTAAATGGTCACATCACTGATGAGGATGTACTAAACAAATCTAAGATGCTGTTAAATCTTTAATCAGTTAGAAATAAATTAATTGATTAACATGTGTATGTAAAATCACCAAATTTCTTTGAAGTCACTGTCCAGAGAGAACTAAAGGTTTGATTGGTGTAAAGAAGAGGTAAAATTTTAGGTCAGACAATGCAGATTAGGTAGGTGTGAGGTCTTGTTTAGAATCTGTTTGTGTTTTAGTTTGGAGTCAGACTGGTTTTATTTTATACTGCATGCAAGTGTGTGTTTGCGGGTGGGAGCGCACGAGGGAGAGAGTGAGAGCATGTGTCAGTGAGAGCGCGTGTGTGCGTGTGTGCGCATGCGCGAGAGCCAGAGAGCACGAGCGCGGGGGGGGGGGGGGGGGGGGGGGG